>JARVGW010000047.1:8459793-8471158 GCA_031762495.1 Anablepsoides rubrolineatus | reverse complement strand
ATGATGTTGCTCGTCTGTGCTGGCTCATTCTTTTGAATAGGAAAGATGATGGTGATATAACCCACTATGTACTGATGGTTCCTTCACTCTGGACCAGTACACTAATCATAGTAAATTTATGTAAACACTCAATGAAGACAAAGATGAGATCAAAGTTAATTAAACTGGTATTTAATTTTTAAAAATAGCAATTTCTGTAACTGTTCATTTTCTCAGTGAACACTTTGTGACCTTCAGTAATGATTTGTTTTAACAGTACAATCATTTACAGGAGCCAGACTTTTTTCTCTGTAATTTTTCAAAGTGGTCTTGATCAATATCTTTTTTTTTTTAGACTTTCTGAAGGTCTTTCCAATTCATGCTTTGAACTTCTGCAATTTGTTTCCCCTTATTTTTCGTCTTGTTCCCTGTACCTAACCATAAAAGCACTTCGTCCAGTGTGTGTGCTTAAAATAAAAAAGGGGGGCAGAGTGAAAGATGAAAGAATTATCAAGTCTTAACAACAGATGAACAGTATCTGAAGGTCATTTCTTTAAACAAAACAATCCATCAAAGACCTGAGAGAAGCATCATCCTTTACTTCATCATCTACTCTGTCAAGTTTTCACTTCATGGCTCTTTTAGAATCACTTTGTGAAGCTAAAAAAATCTTTTGTCAAGCTGTTTTTTTTTTTATAAACTAGCGAGTAGAATCAAAGACAAATAGACTCCTGGAGATGTGTTTTTATTTTTTTGTCCAAGTAGCTTTCTTCTATTTTTCTAAAGATTTTAAAGAAATTCAAACAAATTGTGTTGCAGGCTCGTCACAAATACATTAAAGGTTTAGTTTGAAGTCGTTCCTTTGCCAAGTTGTCTATATGTCAACACAACCCGGGTTTGAGTTAAACATCATTTATCTGAAAACGACCTGGTTCTGGACAGAAAATGTGTGGGTGTGGGGGTGGGGAGCAGTCAAAATTTATAAATTAACTTTGAAGAACCTCCAGAAAACCTGAAAAAATGAAAATATTCATCGAGACACTTTTATTAGAAATTCAGACTCCTGAGAAATAGAAAATCACAACAGGAGGCTCAAGACTACAGAACTATTGTTGTTTTTTTGGCTTTATTTTTAAAATCTAGTGCCTTTTATACTGGCAATACTTTGGCCAAGATAAACACATTTAATATTAGAGGCCTGAGTGCAGCTTTGGATTTTACAGTCTAACTTAGTTGCTGCGTTTGTCGTCTAAAAACCTTTTGAATCAGTTCAAACTGTGTTTGTGCCACAAATGTTAAAACTCCTCTGAATGCTTGATGAGAGAACACACACACACACACACACACACAAACAACCTGAAAAATTCCAAAATCCTTGTCCTTCAGTGTTTGCTGTTTTACTGCAGGACCTCTCCTGTTTTAGTCAACTTTTATTTATTTATTTATTTTTTGCCATTTTATTGGTTTAGATTTACTCCAGAATGTCAGCTGGCATGAACACTTTTTTATTTCCACTTCAAAAGGTAATCCCACTCTCTGAACTTAATTCTAACATGTTTTATTTCTTATTCATGGGAGTGCAGTGTACCTACGACCAGGACATGCAGAGGAAATAACCTCCAGATGGAAGCCTTTTATTCGTTTCTAAATAATGCATGAGTGTGGCGTATACAGCAGACATTTATTTAAATTTCAAAATTAAACGTCAGC
Organism: Anablepsoides rubrolineatus; assembly: GCA_031762495.1. Lineage (NCBI taxonomy): Eukaryota > Metazoa > Chordata > Actinopteri > Cyprinodontiformes > Rivulidae > Anablepsoides > Anablepsoides rubrolineatus. Next base: position 8,469,469 of record JARVGW010000047.1, on the reverse strand, counting down.
TTTTGGAAACCAAAACTAAAGCAGTGAACGTCTTGATGGGTTTTGATTTCACCTTAGGTTTTTTTCGTTGTTTTTTTTTTCTGTTTTATCGGTGATGTTTCACGCCGTATTAAAACAAACATGAAATCATTTTGTCATCTGTTTTGTTGACTTTTCGGCGGCAGCTTCATGGTCCATCAGTTGGTTTCTCAGTGATGCGCTGCAGGAATGATGAAGGTCTTCACTCCTGGCTCTGTATTCTAGGTGGGAAACAGCAAGCACCACCTGCAGGTGGTTAACATCTCCACTGGGAAGAAGGTGAAGGGGGGCTCCAGTAAGCTGACAGGCCGCGTGCTGTCTCTCTCCTTTGATGCACCGGGGAGGATCCTGTGGGCTGGCGATGACAGGGGCAGCATCTTTTCCTTCCTCTTCGACATGGCAACAGGTAACAGTTGTCCACTGAATGCATCTCAAATTCAGTTCAGTACAAAAATACGTTATTGATCCTAGAGGGAAATTAAATTTAGTAGCTTATTTAACTAAAGCATTATTGTAGATGTGATTCTCATCTGCTTTTGTTTTTTACTGATTGAGAGAGAATGCAGCTGATGTGTCTCTGTCGGCTCCTCCCTCCCCTCAGGGAAGCTAACCAAAGCCAAGCGGCTGGTGGTGAGTGAAGGCAGCTCCATCTGCAGCATATCTGCTCGCTCCTGGATCAGCCGGGAGGCCAGAGACCCCTCCCTGCTGGTCAACGCCTGCGTCAACAAGCTGCTGCTGTACAGGTTGGTCCGTTAAAGCTGCTCCGTTTAATCAAACAGAGTCATACTTCCTGAGCATATAGGCTTTATTATGTTTATTGAGTTTGTTCCGTCTGCAGGGTGGTGGACAACGAAGGAACTCTGCAGCTGAAGAGAAGCTTCCCCATCCAGCACGGCTCTCAGCACATTCACAGCATTTTCTGCCCCCTCATGTCTTTCAGACAAGGGGCCTGTGTGGGTAAGAAGTTTCTCAGTTCCCACTGTGGTCTCTGTGCGCTCCTGCTGTGGTCTCCTAGTGTACCTGCTGGGATATCTGAATCCAAAATGAGACCACAGTGGATTGCTTGCTGCAGGCGAAGCACGGGCAAAAATAGCACGCTGCCTCTGCTTTTGGATTAAAAACAGCTCAAATTAGCAATCTTTCAGCAACAAAGCAACCTATTTTATACAGCGTGTCGTACACATGAGAGCAGTAAACAGCAACTCTGTTTCACCCTGCAGAATCTCTGCACTTTTATCTCCTTTATCAGTTCATTTTTAAGGTTTCTCAGTGTTTGAATAAAATCTGACAGTTTTTAACTTAAAAATAACTATATTAATTTGAGCTAGATGGGGAAAAAAGGAGTATAAATTATGTTCCTTCAGACAGTATGGTGGTGAAATGGGCTGTTTTTAATAGAACACTGATTATATTATTTCCTTGTTAAATGTGTGTGTTTTCTTCCTGCACCTCAGTGACTGGCAGCGAGGACACCTGCGTCTACTTCTTTGACGTTGAGCGGAACACCAAGGCCATAGTCAACAAGCTGCAGGGCCACGGAGGACCGGTTTTAGACGTGAGTTTTAACTGCGACGAGAGTCTGCTGGCGTCTGCAGACTCCACCGGCATGGTCATCGTCTGGAGGCGGGAGCAGAAGTGAAGCTGCGTATGAGAGGCCTGCTGCTCTTTAAACGTCCAATAACGACCTGTAGATTTTCACTGGAATGTAACGGGCTGCTTCAAACGTTTTAATGTTGTGTTCAAGTGCAATCAAATCATTCTGTGTAGGTGATGCAGGATGTATTAGAAAAGTCACTGGGTGGGAGGTGGGTTGTGTGTGTGTGCACGTCAGTACTCCTACACCTGCAGCTGTTTTTCAGGAGCGATCACTACAACCATGTATGTGTCATGGCTTCCCTCCAGCTAGTGTGGATGTGACTGAATTCATGTGAAGAGGATGCTACATAATCTTAGTGGGGGAAAAAAGCAACACTTTGTATCACACTGACGTTCCCTCTGGCATAACGCTAGTTCACTATTTATATAACTCTTATTCAAGCAGTGTAATCAAGTGTTGTACAACTGCCTTGTTTGCTCTCTGTTGCCTGTTTGCATTTGAGACCACGTGCATGAAACTGAGCTGCGATTCAGTCAGTAGGCACATCAGACCATTTATCCCAAACGATAAGCGTGTTTCTAAGTATGTGTTTGTACGTATTTGTATATGTGTAATCTGTTGATGCTGTTTGCAGGTTCATATAATTTATTTAGCACAAATAAACTGCTGTCATTGTCAGTTCATTTTGTTTTCACTGACATGTTCCTGGTTTCCCATAAATAATTTGATCCTGCTTGAAGCTGGATAGATGAGCTCTGATAAGATGTTACAAGTCAGACTTTAAGGCCAAACTTATTTTATTATTGCTTTAAACAAAGGAATATTTTAGCATTGTAGTGATACTTTGTATAAAAGTTGATTGTACTTGTAGAGCGCTCTTTGGGCAGCCTCAGTTTAGAGAACAAAAGTGACAGCACTGATGAGCCAATGGCTAGTCAGAATGCTGCTAAGGCTAAAGTTGGTTTCAACCTTCTAATGACTCTAATCTTAGATGTATTAGTAATTCATGTGAGCATCTGTTTTTCAATAATTACATCAGATTCTTTGGTTTATAAGCTCACATTACGGCAGCAGCAGCTAGCTGTGGGACCTCTGGTTCTGCCAGGGGTCAACTCTGGCATGAAATGTATAATTCTGCTGTAAACAATATATACGTAATATTAAAATGAATGGTGTAAAATTCCCTAAGTTGGTTTGCTCGAAAGGAATAATTCTGCCAGATATGACTCCTGGGGTGGCATTGTGACTCAGTTTGTAGAGCTGATGCCTCTCAGCAAGAAGGTTGCCGGATCAAATCCCAACCAGGGGACCTTTCTGGGTAGAGTTTGCATGTTCTACAGGTATCTCGACTTCCTCCCACAGACCAAAAACATGACTGTGAGGTTAATTGGTAACTCTAAATTGTCCCTAGGTGTGAGTGAGAGAGTGAATTATTTGTCTCTATGTGATGGACTTGCGACCTGTCCAGGGTGTACCCCGCCCCTCACACTGTGACTGCTGGATATATGGGCACCAGTGACCCCTGTGAGTATAGATGATGGATAGATGGATGACTCCTGTCAGCACCAGATGTGAGGACAAAACCCCCCCAAAAATTACAAAATGTAAATATAGTGTATGGACATTTGATAGTGATGTTAAATTTTATATTTCACGTGAATCACTATGAAATGTTGGGTTTTAGGACAGCAGAGACACACTTTAGGCTTTGAACTTATCAGTCCTTTCAGACTCTAACACAGAGGTCCTCATAACCCACTATCCTGGGTGTTTTAGTTGTTTCCCTGCTTTGCCACACCTGATTCAAATTATTACATTACCTCAGAATGTCATCAAGTTTATTAGAAGCCTGTCAATCACTCATTTATTTTAGTTTAGGTGTGTTGAAGCAGGAAAACATAGAAAACGAGCAGGACAGTGGATTACGAGGAACAGGGTTCAAAGATGCATCTACAACAGGTAAGATATTGTTTGTAACTTTTACCCAGAACCCCACTCCACAAAGTGGCCAATATATTCAGGCTTCTATCATCTTTCTTTTAGAGTTACAAAACTTATTTGCTGTTGGTAAACTTGACAATTCAGCAAAATACACCTTAGTTTTTTTCAGCATGTGGTCATCACAGAATAAAAACTGTTTTTTATGTTTTCTATTTTCCATCTCCTGCTTGGAGCTGACTTTTGGAAACTGCTGATAAATTTCATGGCTTTTTCATTCCGGCTGTCTTACTCACACAGATCAGACTTAAATTTTACATTTAGCTTAGAAAAGATTATTACAACTAATAATGTGTTATTTGATCAATTGTAAGTACTCCATCTAAGCATTCTAATTCTTTAGAAATAATCATTTTTCTGATGGACTTAAATCATGAAAAAAATGTTTGTGTTTTTGTTTTTCAGGTCAAACATTTTACCTAAAAAAAAGTGAGTTTTATCCTAAAATATTACTTTACCAATACTGTGTGTCATGTTTTACTCAATCTGACCTTTTATTTTATTTATTTTTTTAAGATTGTGTGAGATCTGACAACAATAAAAAAGTACCTGAAATGATCATAAGCAAAAGGAAAGGGAAAAGAAAGTGATTATTAAAAGAACAAACACCTGAAACTCAGAATGCAGTAGTCTGATAAGTACTTCTTCATCCTAATATTTAGGATTTTAGGTCAGTATTCAGTCATCACAGAATCATGAGGTTTTCTGCTTTGTGATTTTTTTTTTCCCATGTTGACACTCATGAGGCTGTAAATCAAAAACAAGTTCTTATACAAAATATTAAGTATTCTCAAACTAATAGAAATAGAAATGAAACATTACTAAGAAATGTTGATACCTGAAATATTCGAGCGGTTCTGACAGGTTGGATGCTTCAGGTTGAAGCTCAGACTCTGAGGATTTCTGGAGCTGCGATGCTATCATTCCAACAAATTATTGTCCCATTCTGATGTTTGCACCGTCCCAACACAGACAGAGTAGGTGAAACATTTTCTCTGACTGCTGTGTTCATATTTGAGATTTAAACTCTGAAATGCACAATACTTAGTCCAATAAGTAAGGAAATTACTGTTTGAGATATTAATTTCTTTGTTGGCAATAAATCTTATACTATTGGAAAGTCTGTTAATTTTCTTTAAATGATGCCACATGTGTAAGGATCATGTATTTGTGGGATGAACAGTATGACTGTGTGGGTTGTGCACATGAAATTATTGCCAAATCTTCTCTACCAAACATCTTATTTTGTTATTATTGACTTTTGTTTTGAGCTTCTGGTACCTCCAGGTGCCTAGTATAAGATTTATACTTATATTTATACACTATATTCCCCGCGTGAAACAATAAAGGCTATTTCTATTCTATTCTATTTATTGCCAAGAAGCGTTGTTATAGCATTGTTATAAAGAAATAATCTATTAAACACACATTCCCTCACTTTTTGTGCTTATTTTAATTAAAACTCATTTGTATGACTGTCCTAAAAGAAATGACAGGATTTTAAAAACTAAATATTATGCTTATTAAATTAGCTTAAGCAATCTTGAATAAAAACATTCATCTATTTAGAAATTTCTAAATAGATGAATTATTATTGAAAACTGAATTTCATTAAAAATGAATGAAAGGTGTAGCTGAAAGTTTAATAAAAAATGTTCAAAAAAAGGAAAAATGACGCATTTGTTGGATAAACCATCAAAATTCAGTATTTTCCTCTCAAGGTTGATGAGATTTTTTTTTGTGACATATGTGTAGAAAAATAATAATAAAAAAAAACATTGAATGGCTGCTGCCTGGACAAGTTGAGCCATATTTTTTTAATTTTTAAACTGTCAAGAGCTAATCAAAAAAAAAGGTGGGGGAGGCCAAGCAAAAGTGTTTGTGGTGAGCATCTTTCAGCCAGGTGAGGCGTGAGCTTCACAGATGAGTAAGACGCTCTTTGTTGTGGATCTTGGAGACAGAGGTGGGGAGGAACCTAAAAATAAGGCCTCAGTTGAAGCTGCAGCATCAGTTCTGAGGAGACGGGGAGAGGTGCTGCAACCTGTCAGGATGTTTTCAGGACGTGCACACAGACACTGCTGCAGCTCACAATGGAAAACATCTCCAACATGCACAAATACAGACAAAGCAAATTAGCTCTCATTCAAACTCAAAACATAGGATGATTGTTTTTAAATAGATTACACAACCATCCAGCGGCAGGATTTCAATCAGGGCCTAATTAAAATACAAGCATATTATTTTCTCCCATCCTATTCATTTCATTTTAACCTCGCATAATTCTTCAGTGCAGCTGGTTACATACCTTTTGTTAAATTAGTTGTTTTATAAACCACAAGAGCTGGAGAGATTCAGCACTTAAAGTGGCTTATTGTGTATCTTAAAGGTTTATATATATATATATATTACTAATGAGTTTTACCCTATGATAAAACCATACCAGGAAAATTCTCCTTTAATCCATCATATTGATGAGACAAACTATATCTGGACACACCTGTCATCCATATCTCTAAAAAATCTTCCCAGGAGTATTGACACTTTTATGGATTTGTATTCCAAGCTGTAAATGTGAATTTTGCACATCCTTCCCACTGATGTTTCTCCACTCCCTGCCTGCCACTCACGGGTCAGGATTCAGTTTTAGACCCAGTTTCTGTTTCTGCGAGCTCACTATCAACTATCTGCTCAAGTAAAAACACTGTTACTTTATTATAATGTCACACTAATACAGCGTGTCCACAGTCCGAGTTCAGGTCTCTTGAGGTAGAATTCAGTGAAAATGTTATCAGTAATAACTATCTTACCTGCTGCAGGTAGCTGTTTGATCAACTTCAGTTTGGGGAAGTAAAGTTTAATTCAGATTACCAAGCTAACAGATGAGTAGAAGCCAATTTTTACTCCTACATTACATCACTGTAAATTTAGCACACGCAGCTACTAACGTAAAGTATCATGGTTATTTGTAAACAGAAACAGCAGTAATGGCAGCTAGCTGTAGCACTACTGGTGCAGTCTATGGGGGCACATTAGGTGGGGCCACTGGTAATCTAAAACCAAAAGCCAAACAGGCAAATTCAGAACTTGTGCTAAAATACTGATGATGAATTGTAACTTTGCTTTGTTTTTGTTTTTTTTTATATCCCATTCATAAAAAACATTATTCATATAAGACTGTCTTGGTTGGGTATGGGGGGGTACAGACCAACAGATTAACAGATCTGGCCTTTGTCTCTATGATACCTCCTGGCAGACAGAGTTGTGGAGCTCATAATAATATTGTTCCTGCAAGAATAACCACATAAAGTTAAAGTGACAATAGTACGGTTTTAAAAGTAGTATTTACATAACCTGCTATGAAGCTTTTAGGATTGGAGTTGTTTTAAAATGACAGAAATCTGCTTTAGAACTGACCCTAATCAGACTGGACTAACAGCTCATTAGGACCAGTTCCAAACTGGATTACTGCCACCATGAAACTCCATCCTTAAAAATGTCACAGTGGTTCAAGCTAATGCTCTTTCATCAACCATTACATAAACATATAGTCTGAAATAATATTTTCCAATTTTGCTCATTAACCGTCCTGCCAGAGTTTAAACAATTCTTTTTTCATATCTACAACAGGTAAGATATTAACTGTTCACAACCTTTTCTTACATGTCAAAAAATCTGAACTATTAATCTGTAGTCTTTAGTTTTTAATCATTACATTCAACTTTTCTCATTGTTTGTTTCTGCCATGTCATTTTTTCCTCCAGTACTTTAACTCCAGAGGTAATGTGTAGTAAGTGAAATAGTTTCTTTTATTCCAGAAAAAAAGTACATTAATAGGAGTAAGCTGCATCAATAATCAACTCGATACAGTTTTGGCTGCAGCGTTACTTACTTGGCAGTAACAAACATTGTTTAGTCAGTCTGGTGATGTCCAGACTCTTTTCCTGATTGTGTTCTACTGCCTCCTGCACAACTGTCCAAATGTAACCCTGCAAAGCAAGAAGACCCCCTGCTTGTAGAGGATTTTTCACTTCAGATCTTGTATAAAACCTGTATTTTGAACAGATTTCAATTCATCTTCTAAATGCCGCAGATTGAAAATGTTTGATAAAACTTAAAACCTTTTGAACTGAGGGGTGGTTGTTGGCCAGAGTTGATCGAAAACCTGAGTTAGGAGCGTGAAAACGATGTCATGGGACATGAAGTCGGCTCTTTTTGTGGACGTTGGGAAAGCAACATCATTTTGTGCAACACGTTGGGCCAAGTGGTCCAGTTGCTGTGAAACCCCCCCAACCCCTGCAGCCACATCTCCATCCAGACAGCTCATAACTCAAACAGCATCAAAAGTAGAGTCTTTATTGATGAGTGGGCAAAAGAACCACCTCAGTTAAACTGTACAGTCACAGAAAATCATCTCGCAAAAAGGAATGCCAGACACACACACAAAAAAAAATAAATCAAATCGAAAATCAAATCATGGACCTCTGCTCGCGTGTCGCTTCGTCTTTCCCACACCAACATCTGTACAAAGTTGTGGAACCCAAGTCTTGAATCAATGAAACGCAGTGGAATGCATGCTGGAACAGTTTGCTGTGCAAGTGTCCACATTTAGAAAACTGACTGCACATATATATCTATATGCCTAACGTACTGAAGGTCAGACATCACAGGAATCTTAATTTGGAGGAAACAATTCGGTGCGTAGATCGAGCCGGGGGTGGGGGGGGGGGGGGGTCCACACAGCCTGAAGTTGCTTTGATTTGGAAAGAAAACGTTACTGTGATCCGGACACTCAAAAAACGGTGACATTTTCAAATTGAGCAGAAATATAAGAGGGCCGGGTTAATGTCGAAGGTTCCTTCATCTCAAAAGGGGGTTCACATCATTTCCTCTTTAAAGTTCTGAGATAAGCAGACAAAAAACAGTCCAGTAGTTTCAAACATTCCCCAAAACCATTAATAAATGTACACTTTTTAATACTCTTTTTTTTAAGATGATGTAATATACATACATCATTATTCAAGTCATTAAATCCTATAGCCTGTTTGCAATGTACAAATAGTAAACGGATCCCACCTTAGTACCCCTGTTTTTCACATTAACTTGCACATTAGCATTTTATATTAAAAAAGAAAATCGTAACCCATTTTCCCAGTTGCAGAAATCCACTGAAAGATCTAATTTCCAAATGATGATTGCTCAGTTTTGCTGGATTTGGAGACAACAAAATGTGGTTTTCATTTTGACTCGGTATATTTACTGAAACCTATTCCATCATCGTTATTTCTGTCGGACTCGTTCTGCCTCTCTCCCCTTTTTTTGTTTTCTTCTCTTACCTCTCTCTCTCTCTCTTAACGCGCACACATACGCACAAATGCTATATAAAAACACACAAGCAGGAATGGTTGTTCCTGTACAGTCTGTACAATATGAAATCAAGTCATATTTCAAAATAGTGTTATCTGCTTAACATGTATTGTTTACAAATAAAGCAAAACAGGCTTTTTTTCCTTCTTTTGTTTTTTTTGCCCCCCCTTTTTATGATACAAAGAAACCTGACACGCCCTATACGTTTGAAAAAAGAAAAAAAAAATCAAGCATGTTAGGGGCTTCTGGGTTCACAACAGCTATTTAAATGTGTCCAAGGTTATTGGGTCCACCTAATATCCTGACAGTCTTCTTTGAATTACATGAAAAGGTGTCCAGAGTGTGTCGCTCTATTCAGACCCTTTGAGTTCTTTGATGTGTTTCAGAGTTAGTAAAGCTCTGATCAGCCCCCCTCTCCCACCCTATTCCTAGTCCACGGCACGTTTCTTCAAGTTGGTTTCTGGTCAGAGTCGTAACCGTTGACGCATACTAGCTCTCGGCTCAAAGTTCTGCAGCGGGTCCGTCTAAAATAAGGCAACGTTATTTTAAAATGGCATCTGTCGTACGGAACTGGGGTGAGGGATCTTTTCCAACATATCGATACAGTACTGGATCAGTTCTACAAGTGTTAACAGTTGGGGGGTGTATGGTTCTCTATTGCCCTGCTCCAAACTTTTGCACCTTTTAATCAACATTCTT
>JARVGW010000047.1:8208426-8219718 GCA_031762495.1 Anablepsoides rubrolineatus | reverse complement strand
CTTTTACGTCAGACGTCAGAACGTAACACGTTTGTGTTTAGACTAAATGAAAGAACACATGATAAGACACACACCAATTCTTTGTCTGCTTTAAACTTACAGCTGAAATGATCAGACAGTATAAAATACAATAATTTCCTTCAGTTTGTTAAAACTCTTAGCACTAACAGGTGCAGATGGGGAACAGCTACTTTATATATGTTCAGGTAAGTGTTACACTGTAAAATAATCTGTGGAGCATGCAGGACTGAGGCAACAGAACAGCTGGCAGACAGGTAGGTGTGTGTGTTTGCAGAGTGGTGGGTCAGGATTCTTGAGAACTGAGAGCAGAGCTGGTTGACTTATTAAGAGCAGACCAAAGTTCAGAGAGACGGCAGCCGGACGTTCTCGTTTACCAGCTGGTGGTAAAACGGCTCCAAAGACAAGAAGATTTAAGACTTGTAAAGTTGTGCTGCCAGCTTGATAAGGAGGGTTTGAAATGCCCACAGCACACAGACACACACAAGATGTTTTTTCTATCCCCATTTATTTTTTAGTAAAAAAAACTGATTAAATATCACATGCTACAGTCTGTGTTTAATAAAATATAAACATTTCACAACACTGTGGAGAAAACTCTTTTTGATCGCTTGTTCTTTCAGTCATGACCCAGTTTGTGATCATAGGTGAGGGCCAAATCCTAGCCTGATAATCTGAGCTTTTCACTCATCCATACCTACAGGTGATGGGCCCAGTGGGGTGCCCAAACATTTTCCCTGAGAGGGACAAAATTAAAATCAATCTGAGGGTGGCGGGCCAATTGCAGTAATATAATGCATGAAATGCAAATACTTCTCATATAAGTTGTATTTTTTATGATTAAGCTATCAGCCAGTACGGTTGTCCACATTCTTTTGTTTGTTTTTAGCCCATGGACATGGAGAAAATTCAATGTATTCTCAGGCAGCAAAGGCTCATGAAACTTTTCATAATTTAAAATTTGAGTATGTGGTCTTATAAGGTGTGTAAATTTAAATATGGGCTTAAACCTAATAAATGTCTCTTGTAGTTACTTGTATTTTATATTTAATCTTAACATAAGTCAAAGATAAAGTGAGTACCATGAGTTAAGACTGACTACAGCTCTATATGTAGTTGGACCAATAGTTGAAAAGACCAAGTGGAAATATAGTTTTTGTACATAAGACAGGAGATTACAATCTAGTAACCAGAACAACTGCTGGTGGGCCAAACCATATGTCTTGGCCTGTGGAACCCACTTTGGGCACCTCTGTTTTAGTCCACACAAGTGTTGTGAATTGATCTTTGTCAGGGCTGCCACCTATAGGACCAATCTGCCTTGGGAGACCCTAACAAGGACAATTGTCCCTGACAGCAAAGCTCCTAAAGTACCAGTATGTTAAAGATTCATATTTAAAATGCTATAACTGTGTGATGACATATTAATGCCTGATTTTGTTCTGTGTGGTCCGGAGTATCAATAAGAAGAAAAAAAAGAATCAGTGAACAGATGGAGTCTTTTACAGGCAATTAGGGCTGCAGATGAACTCTTCACTTGCTCTGGAGCAGGTGAGGAGTTCATCCTCTGTTACCATGGTGATCCAGCAGGCTCAAATAGAGCCTCCTTGGTGAGACCATAAACTCCTACTTTCAGCGCAACATTGTTGATTTTGCTGGAAATCTTGCTTAGTAGCAGTTAGAAGTACAAGAGCTTGTCGATGAAGCATATAAGCACATGAACTGAGGGATTAATCAGTCATGTGCGTAAAATGCTTGACAATTTAAGGTCTCAGATTAAGGTTTTACTGTTGAACATTAGTCACTGTTTGCAGAAGCTTGAATTTACTTTTATGTCTTTAGTTAGTCAAAATATTGCATTTTTACGCACAAGGTTTCTGGGGGGGTTTTTTGGCCAAAAACTTGGACCAAATCAGATCAGCTGAAGGAGAAGGCTTGTGATGTTTTTAAACTTTTCACTTCTATTTTATTTTTCAAATAAAATATGCCAAATGTTTCATTATAGCATGATGTTCACTACCATATTTATTCATGTATAATACGATCTTCTAGTACAATCATCATTTGTTTGCTTAAAAGTCCTTAAAAATTAATCACCAATAACCCGTGTATAATACTACCCCCCACCTTATGGATAATTTTTAGGGTGAAATTTCTAGTATTATACATGAATAAATACAGTAATTTGATGCAAGAATTACTGCCTTGTAGATTTTATTCAGTCACCAAGAGAAACGTTATTATGACTGAGAATCAACTATTGATGGATAAGATTTATCTTGCTTTCCACGTTGAAAGGTCGTTATGGAGTAAACAGGAGGATGGTAAAGGTCTCAGGGAAGATGGATATTTTTCTTCTGAAAAAGCAGAAGAACACTAATTTCATTTTAGCAATGTTTCTCTTGTGCCCACTTTATGAATGATGTTTGCTGCCTCTAGATTTATCATTGTAATGAGGAATTCAACAGGATATGAGATAAAAAGGCTGGAACTATTTTATTTTATTATTTGTGGAACTGCAAGGCACTCCTGGAAAAAAACACATTTTACAAAGTAACATATTATCTTATGATGGGTGACTTTGTGTTCTGTACATGTTTTTTATTTTAATTTCATTCATAAAACAATATGTTTAATACAAAACAATTCATCTATAAAAACATCAATTCAACAGGGATTTTTTTTAAATAATTAGAGTAAGTTTTTGTTACTTAACTTAAGATTGCAAATTGCTGTTTCCAATGGCTTTAAAGAACTTAGGTCAGACTGATGGTTTACCATCCTGCTGTTTGTCCTGCAGGACCTGGGAAACCTGATCGAGGGAAGACCACCGACGTCCGGATCAAACTCGAGCGATCTCATGATAATCAGTCAACAGTGAGTCCCCTGCTTTGTTTCCTCAAAATACCTACAATCTACAACTTTTTCTTTCTTCTGATGGGAACACTTTGAGTAAATCAGACAAATTAACCAAGTGTTAATAGATCACTGGCTCTCCTTTTATTATTTTTTCTTTGGGGTTTTGTTCTTTTTTTCTATTTATTTTGTGCTCTTTTTTATTTTACCTGTACGTTTCTTTGTGCAGAACTGTTAGCTTTACCCACCTGATTTTCTCCTGATTCATCATCTTCAGGTTGGCCTTTCTCCTTTTTATTTAATCAACTCATGATTTCAATCAACAGAATTGGAAATTAGAGATAAACACATAAAAAAAACTAATGCTGCTTGTTGACATTTAATTTTAGAATATTTTGTTTTAACCACACATCCGTCTCATTCCAAAAGCAACCCCAAAGTCACGCTCCGCCCGGGAGAAGAAAAACAATCATTTGACCCGACCTGTGCAGAGAAGGACGACGATGATGAAGACGAGTCCAGAGAAAGGCCGTCCAGTCGGCTGCTCAGGGAGGACATGTTTCCAGGAAACCTGCAGAGCACTAAAGGAGGGGGACGCACAATAAGGGGCCAGCTTGTTCACAATGTTGTTTCCTTCCAACTCTTTTCTTTGCCTGGTCACACATCTGTTGCCTCGTTGTACATTTTTCTACCTGACCTTTCAGTTTTTCTAAAAAGTGCACATTCAACCTCTGAATATAAATGTTATGTTTGTAAAATACTTTGTTTTAAGTTTGTCTTGCTGAGCGTCGTCGTCCTGTCTGCTGAGTGTGTCAGGACAGCTGCAACATGAAGGTAACTTATTGAATTAATTACCTAATAAAGTTGATGAATAATGAAGTTTTTAATATGAGAAAAAAGTTTTTCTTTTTTAGACTGGATGCTTCTAAAATAAATAAAAATGAGTTATGCTATTTCTTTTGTTCTCTACAAGCTTAGCTTTGAAATGACTTCAGGAAGCATCTCAAAAAAAAACAACAAAAAACAATGGCCTTGAACTTTTCATCTGTTTTTGTCCTTTAATTTAAATGATTTTCCAACTTTTTTTTACTGTTTCATTGCCAAAAATGATACAACATAGATTCAATGTGAAACAAATATATTCTGAAGCATTTAAGAGGCAGTAGTGTAATAAAACTGGTGGCATTGTTCTTCATCACTGTCTGTATGATCCTCTAATATAATAATCACTGAGTAATATTACCGCTCTCTGTTGTGTCTATTGAACCACCTGTCTTTATTTTTTTACTCTTTTTAATATGTTTTTATTTATTGATTTGTTTCCTGATAAATAATCTGTTTGACTGTTCCTTTTGTGGTGACTCCATTGCATTTTGCTTGTACATGTTGCTTTGCCATGAATAATACTGTTATCTGTAAAAGCTGTTTGTTTCAGGGGGGGTCACATCTTGTTCAGTGCTGTAACTTTGCAATGCAAATATGATGGAATTGTGTATTTGCTGTAAAGGTGATTTTAAAAACTCTAAGCTCAACTACTGATTTGTAAATAAACATTAATAAGGAGTACATAGTGTATAATATAAATGTAAAAGATTTAAAATTTGGTGGAGCAACATGTTGAAATTACTGCCAGTTTACTGATTTATTCTTGTTTTATTTCCTGACGTTAGATTTGATTTTGATAGTTTTGTAGAGTTTATTTTTAAAGCTGTTCAGACTGTTCTGTAAAAGGAGAAAAACCTCACACTACATCCCGTTGGTCGTTTCAGTTGCCTTATGTCACAAGATGATGGTGTAAGTAAAGCCAGTGAAAAAGTCATCAGGATTTACAAGGAAATGAATGTTTTGTTTTTGCTTGTTTTTACTGTAAATAAAATGCCCTCAGACGTTTACAGCCTGTTTTACATCTTGCCTTCTTTAAAATGAAATGTTTGAAATGTGGCATGGTACAGATCTTTGCTGTGGAATGCCTTCACACAGTCAATGACCCGTTTCACGCCATCTTTTGAAAGCTGGGAGGAGAAAGTCCCATGAATAAATGATTTGATGTAGCTTCACACTGGTGAAACTGGAGCAATCTAAAAGTAGACGATTCTTATAACAAATTTGTTTAGACACAATCAGCAGCATTTTCATTAGATATCAAAACAATGTATGGAGTCAAAATACAAAAATAGGCCAAATTACAACACCTTATTTCTGTTTTAACCCTAATATTTTGGATTTTTTTTCTTTTTTGATATTTAAAAAAAAAAGTTACTAAAAATGTCTTCCAAAGCTCACATTTTGCATTGTTACAATTTAAATGATTATTTGTTGTCTATGAAAGCTACTCAGCAACTAGAAAACATTATTCAATGTGCTATTTCCAAATCCCTATTTTAAATTCAGACAGGGATTTATTTTTAGCCAAGCAGTGTATGCTAAATAATGCCTGAAAAAGGAATAGAATTAGGGTAAGGCATTATGCCTACCCTCTCTTGTTTGTGCATTTTTGGTGCATTATGCACAAATGAGCAACAAAAATCATGTTTACTTAACAAGTTATAAGCACCCAAAGTAACTCAAGTAAATTCTAACTTTAAGTATGTGTATATTAAATCTGCTTTTACCTTGTAGAATTTCTCTATTGAATATTCATTGTTTTTTTTAGGTAATAGTTATATTTCTTACACTGATGACATATGCCAATGTTGTCCCATGTTGTCCTCGAAGACCACTAGTCTGCATGTTTTAGGTCTTGCCCTGCTCTTCTGCATATGTCTTCAAGTTCTGCAGAAGCCCGTTTATCACTTTTTCATTCAAAGCAGGTTTGTTAAAGCGAAGACAGATCTAAATCATGCAGGATAGTGGCCTTCGAAAAACCAGGATTGGACAATCACTTTGTCCTTCTGAAAGTTGCCCCCAACGCACAAGGCTTTTTTTTTTTGGCAGAAAAATGATGATAATGATAATATATAGGAACATTATACTTCAGTGTTTTTCTTCAATTAAAATATAGAGACCTTTGAGATGCATACACAGAAAAAAAAACATTTAAAAAAACTTAATACTTCTTTATTTCTTTATTTTACATTTGTTTTCCACTTCTGGTTTTCACATTTGGATAAGATCAA
Organism: Anablepsoides rubrolineatus; assembly: GCA_031762495.1. Classification (NCBI taxonomy): domain Eukaryota; kingdom Metazoa; phylum Chordata; class Actinopteri; order Cyprinodontiformes; family Rivulidae; genus Anablepsoides; species Anablepsoides rubrolineatus. Next base: position 8,213,728 of record JARVGW010000047.1, on the reverse strand, counting down.
ATGTTCGTGTTGCCCCGGAACCTTTGTTCTGGTTGAGAAGTAGGGGGCTCTTCAAATGTGTCGTACAGACCGGAAAATAGCTTTTGAAGTCACATTGAGCAAAAATCGACTGTCACGGTAAAATTAGGTAATGTATTATAATTTCTTTAAATATGTTTTATGCATACCTTTATCCTTAAGTTAAAAAGGACTCGAATATAAATTTTAAATATTTTAGTAATGTGCCGACTTTTACACACTCGGCTACAAACATAACTAGCACGACTGTTAGCTGTAGGGCAAATGCCTTCAATTTAGGAGAAATATTAAAACTAATTTATTCAACTATAAAAGCATTGTATCATCCTTATAAAATAATTTTATTTTATGGAAGATGTCGATATTTCATTACTGTTTGTTTATTCATTCTTCGGCTAATCTAATTGTAACACGGTAGATGTTATCATTTTTTTGACCCACCGACACTCGCATTCATTATTGGGTTTATTTTTTAGCAAATAAATCCCAAACTTGTTGGTTTAAATAGAGCTTTAAACTCCAATAGATGAGACGATTGTTGAAGCAGGCAGCCCTTTGATGAACATAAATCAGACTGAATTAAAGACACCAGTGACACCTACTGGTAAAATGTTTAAAAAGAGACTATTTCTAAAGTTCAGACATCTGCTGCATGAAAACCTGAAAGACACCTGAAGTATAAGATGAGAGCCACACAATGACTTCAACTGTGGATGCTGAAGATTATTTAAGTGACTGTGCTGAACATGATAATTTGAGTGTTTGATATTTTTAGAACTTGGATTTTTTGTGTGTGTTTTGTTACATTTTGATCATTAATTTGTTGTTGCTTTTGTGTTATTTGTGTCACCTGTTATTGTTATTGGTGTGTCATCTTGCTAATTTGGCATTGTTTTTTTTAACTTCTGCAAATATTTGAAATTATTGCTTTTGTCTCACTGAACAAAAATAAACATGTTTGTTTATAAACCTTATTGCAATGTTAAATTCAACAATATTCCTACTCTTAGAAGCCTAATTTTAGCTTAAAATCTTTGCTGTGACTGACAGATCTTTTCTTCACTGTAGGACCTCTGATCATCGAAGGCATCCCTCATGACTTTGGTTGATCATCGATAATGTTCACCTTAAAGGTTGTCACTCGTCTGTTAAGTAGAATTTGTAAGTACAAACAAAGATGTCTGATCTTATATTTTACTGTTTATATGTTTCTCCACTAAACAACAGTTCCTCTGTAGACTGAACCAGTTTCTGTTCAAGCACTATCAATGCTCAAGTGAGCTTTTTCAGTGCTAAAATGTGACATGACAACTGGGCCTGTACTATTCAATTTCAATCAAAAAAATCATGATTATAGTTTTTGGAATAATCAAACAGCCCTATTACACATGCATCATTTGCATCACAGGAGTTTAGATTTCACAGGATGTGATTAATTTCTTCAAGTTGGTCCTGCTTATAAGGCAATGACATTCCAGCATTTGTGTCAAAGTAAAAAAACTGTGTGATGGAGCCTAAAATAAATTTCCTGGACCCCAGTAATGTTTTTGATTATTAAAAAACAAAATGAAACTAAAATATTATTGCAATGGTTGCTTGACAGACCTTGAATTGAGGGGGTTGTGTACCTTGTATTAAAAAACAGATTGTGTTAAATTGAGAAAACGAGTAATAATTCTCAAAAGGAAATTTCTCCTCCCCAGGTGAGCTTCATGCTCAAAGAGGATTTTTAAATGGATGCATCCAGCCAGCCGGTCCTGCTCTCTGCTCCTCCCTACAACAGAAACTCAGAAACTACTCGACAGCAGCAGACAACACGTCTCCTCCTCGATGGGTCCAACTCGAGCCAGAGCTGGACGAGGCTCTGGTTCCACGGAAGCTGTCGGTGAGTCCTCTGGAGAGCTGGCTGTCCCTGCGCTACACCCTCCCTCCCCTGCTGGAGTCTGCTCAGCCTCAGGAGGACGTAGAGCTGCTGGAGGAGAAGGTGCTGCCGCCCATGTCTCTGCCTGCTGGGGAGAACAGCGTGGGCTCAGAGATGTCCATCCAGTGTAAAAATGTGCTCGAGATCCGACGGAGGAAGATGAACAGACATAAATACAGGAAGCTCCAGAAGAGGATTAAGTTCTTGAAGAGGAGAGTGAGATTCGGCAGAGGGAAGAAGAAGCAGGTGAGGAAAATGAATTTATCCTGCTGCAAGCTTACTTTAGAATATTTTCATTACTTACTCTAATTAGCTAATGTATACTATTTTTAAAGATTTATAAATGCAAATCTACACCACATGACCGACTCAATGTGTGTTACATACAGAGACGATTTGAGGAGGACCTTGAGAGGATTTGGAAGCGAGCAGGACTGAAGCAGCCACCAGATGGATGGGTTACACCTAAGATCTTTATTAGACATGCAAACAAAAAGAACTGAAATACAATCAAATCAAAGTTCTTGTTTTGTGTTGCATCCTTCAGTCTGGATGACCCCACACACCTCACTGACAGCTGTGACACTGCTTTACGCCTGTTTCAGTTTAATTCATTCAACAAATAGACCATGTTCCCCATGTCTGTGTGGGCTGTCGTTTTTAATGTGTACATAACAGAATAAAACTCTTCCAGGCTAATGTTGTTTTTCTGGATTTTGTAAATTTTCACTCATTTTGAATTTGATGTCTGCAACACTTTCCAAAACAGCTGGGACAGTGTTAACAAAACACTGGGAAAATTGAGGAATGCTCAAAAATCCCCTGTTTAGATCATTCTACAGGTGAATAGGTTAATTGGAAATAGGTAAGTCATTTGGTATAAAGGGAGCATCTCTGGAAGGCTCAGTCGTTCACAAGGAGCGAGGTTCACACTTAGTGAATAACTGCATGAGTCTTAACGGTTTAAAAATGTTTCCCAACATGTAATTGCAAGATACTGAGAGATTTCATCATCTAAAGTCCATAATATCATCAAAAGATTCATAAAATCTGGACTAATCTCTACAAGTAAGCAGCAAGGCTGAAAATCAACACTAAATGCCCGTGACCTTTGATCCCTCAGGCAGCACTGCATTAAAAACTGACATCATTCTGTAACAGATATTATCACATGGACTCAGGAACACTTCAGAAAACCATTGTCAGTGAACACAGTTAGTCTCTACAGCTGCAAGTTCAAGTTAAAACTTTACCATGTAAAGCCAGATATCAACACCCAGAAACCCTGACGACTTCTCTGGGCCTGAGCTCATCTGAGATGGACTGACAAAGTGGGAAAGTGTTCTGATGAGTCCACATTTCAGATTATTTGTGGAAATCATGGTTGTTGTGTCCTCTGAACCAAAGAGGAAAAGGATTGTCTGGATTGTTATCAGAGCAATGTTCAAAAGACAGCCTCTCTGATGGTATGGGGGTGTATTAGTGCCCATGGCATGAGTTGCACATCTTTGAGGATACCATTAATGCTGAAAGCTGCATACAGGCCTTGGAGCAACATGTGCTGCCATCCATCTTTTTCAGGGCTGTCCTGCTTATTTCAGCAAGACAATGAAGCCACATTCTGCACGTTACAACAGCATGACATCATAGTAAAACAGTGCAGGTACTAGACTGACCTGCCTGCAGTCCAGACCTGTCTCCCATTGAAAATGTGTGGAGAATTATGAAGCACAAAATACAACAATAAAGACCTGAACTGTTGAGCAACTGAAATTGTTCAAGCAAGAAGGGGAAAGAATTCCAACTTTAGCTTTAACAATTAGTGTCCTCAGTTCACAACACGTATTGAGTGTTGTTCAAATAAAAGGTGATGTAACACGGAGGTTAACAGCATCCTGTCCCAGCTGTTTTGGAACATTTTGCAGGCATCAAATTAAAAATAAGTGAATATTTGTAAAAAAAAAAACAATAAAGTTTATCTGATTGAATAGTAAATATATTGCCTTTTTAGTGTATCCAGTTGAATATATAGGTTGAAAAGGATTTGCAAATCATGGTGTTTTGTTTTTATTTATGTTTTACACAACCTCTCAACTTCATTGGAGTTAGGGTTGTAAATTAATGTCATGGTTTAATGCAAAACAGCTGGTAAAATGTCCACTAATCACACTGTAGATGGCAGTATTGTGTAAGGTTAAGGTATAAAAGCTGCACAGTAATGATGTCAAAGTTTCCTCGACAGATGTTTTGCTCATTGTTACAAAATCTGCATGTGGACGAAACAATAAACCTGTTTTTCAGAGCTACAGTTTTTTCTTTTTTTTAATGCTGTCTGGCTTTAACCAGGAAAGTGAAAATTGCTACCGCAGTTATGGTACTAAAAATATGGCGCAAAAAAAAAACAATCGTAAAATTACCTCTAAGTCCAGAAATGTGTTGCATTGTTTGAAAAAGCAGCGATTATTTTGAACAAATCTTTATCATTCACTACTTTTCATTCCAAACATTTAAACTAAGATAATCAGACGCTGAGAAACGATAAAGTTGTGACTTTTGCTCAAACTTGAAGTTATATACACACAATCTCAGAGGAACAGTCTTGTATAAAGTACTTTAAAGTTATACTTAAGTACAAGTTTCTTACTATAACAGTTAGTATTTTGTAAGAATATTACTTGCGTCTGAAAGTATCAGACATTTACTGTACTTAACTAAAAAACATAAATTTCTTATATAAAATTTACTTTAGTATTAAAAGTACAGAGTAAAAGTGAGCAGGTAAATTTCCAAACTAACATATATTGGGAGGTTGCCTCCCTAAAAACATATTTTTCTAAAGAGCAAAGTGAATGTTCTGCTTAAATGTGAATGCTGAAAAAGTTGGGATGCACTATAGGCTCCATGTTTCGCTGCACACTCACCTTTACTAGATTACATACAGGGGTTAGACAAGGAAACTGAAACACCTGGTTTTAGACCATAACATCCCTTTCAGACAGCTTCCTCTTGTGTCCACAGTTAATCCTGTTGGATGTGGTTCATCTTTCTTGGTGGTATGCTGACATTACCTTGGATACCGTGGCTCTTGATACATTACAAAGACTTGCTGTCTTGGTCACAGATGCACCAGCAAGACGTGCACCAACAATTTGTCTTCTTTTGAACTCTGTTATGTCACCCATAATGTTGTGTGTGTTGCAATATTTTGAGCAAAACTGTGCTCTTACCCTGCTAATTGAACCTACATACTCTGCTCTTACTGGTGCAATTAATGAAGACTGGCCATCAGGCTGGTCTAATTTAGCCATGAAACCTCCCACACTAAAATGACAGGTGTTTCAGTTTCATTGTCTAACCCCTGTA
>JARVGW010000047.1:8062591-8073599 GCA_031762495.1 Anablepsoides rubrolineatus | reverse complement strand
TTGATTAATTGTGTAATGTAGTCTTTCGGTTGTTTTTTTTTTTTTTCTCTTCTCTCATTTCTCATGTGGGTCTCAGGGCAGCGTTCCTCAGTGCTGGGGAGGAGGGCGATACAGTTACTAAAACCTGTAGTACAAAAATATTTTCAGCTGGATTTCAGGCAGGATTTTAGTAATGACTAAAGTTTTAGTCAGCATTCAAAATTGTCAAAAGAGTTTGGTGACAGACAGTGACCCTAAAAAACTAATTGCAAAGTTTGAAATAAAACATGAACAGGTAATAAAAGGTTGCAATATGAAAAGGTTTACTTTGGTAGATTTCTAGATAAATTGATATGAAATTTTGAAATCAGGGGCAAAACTTCATGTTAATGAAGCACTCAGCTGAATCCCCCGAAAACCAAGGGAAAGCTTGAGACACTTGATTACCCTGCATTCAGCTGCCTGTTGTCTGTGTAGGTAAACAAATACTTGGAAATCAGACATGCGTAGAATCTAAAAAAAAAAAAGAGGTGGAGATATAAGAGTGAATCTGCTGCTAAACACACACAAAAAAAGAAAGATCAAGTACAACAATTGTATTAAATATTATTAATCAAGCAGTGTGGAGAAGCAACATTGGCAAATTTTCAGTAACTTAGGCTGTTTCTTTAGGTAAACTAAAGCACATGATTGTTATCTGGTGATACAGTTTGCTTATAAAAGTTTTATTTAGGAAACCTTAACTATGACTCAATATGAAAAATGTGCAGATTTAGTCTTTTACTTCCGGACATTTTTAATGTGTTTTAAAATCCTTTTTAATGAATTTGAATTTGAGTCTCTTTAAAACTAAAGGGTCACAAATGACTGCAAAAACTTGCACAGTTTTGTCAACACAATGAAGTTAGTCTGGGATTACACAAAAACACAAAAAAATCTAAGAACCTTTATAGATGAAGATAAATTAGCTATTAAGTGTTACGTACTTACTGGTGAAAAAGAAGGATTGCACAATGTTGTCATTCTATTCACTGATAAAATAGATATTTGAATATTACATATTTTTAAAAAATACTTTTACCATTCTTATAAGTATTGCACTGCTAAAAACATGTGTGCAACATAGTAAGCTTATATTCAAACTCAACACTGAATGACAACCTGAGTTTCAAACATTCACACAAATTAAAGTATGAATTTATCATGTATGCTTGTGTCTAGCCAACATTCTGATGGTGTTGTGTTGTGTTAATGTTTACTGCGCCTCCCTAGAACAGATGGATAGATGTTGAGCTAATTACTGGCAGAGTCTTGGGGAGTCAGCCACAGGGGCGGAAGGCCTGTTGAGTGGGAGGTGGAGCGTCTTCCTGCACCCTCCTTCCACCCGTCTCGCTCGCAAACACACAGAAGTAAACTCATACAAAGTCATGCATGTAAAAATCAAGAACCAGTCGAAAACAAAACGCAAAAGATAGGTATGGAAAAAAGTGCCAGGGCTTGCACACTGTTCCAAACACGTGTGTGTGAGATATGCAAGGCATCGCCATCGCAACCAAAGGATAAAGGTGCCGTTGTAGCCTGGCAACAGGTTTCTCTTGCACCCACGCACTTAAAGGCAGTCAGTGCTCCGACGATCTCTCAGTGACTGCCTACCTCGTCCTGGAGTCATACACCCTGTTCTACTCCAAAAGACAAGGAGGAAGAGGAGACAGAATCACTAATGGAGCCAAAGACAAAGATGAGTCACATTTTGGTGCTGACAGCTGCAGTGACCTTCTGCTATGTGCTTAATATGTCACAGCGACTGCTGAGGTGAGGTTTAACTAAGGGAAACTCTAGCAGAAAGAACGATACGTGTATTGGTGGAACCTGAAATAAGTGCTCCTGTAATATGTCCACTGTCTCATTAGGCCTCTGTGACCCTGCCATAAATCTCCTAAAAACTACTCAGTCTAGAACCTAAACCCCGAACAGCCCACCATAGCTCATTAGCAACTAAAACGGCAAAAGACTGAATTTTGAGATAGAGATCAGAGGAAAGACACAGAAGCGAGGAGAGAAAGAACAATGAGCGTAACAGCACTAATATTGTACTCTACCACAGTAGGCCTCGCTTTCACAACTCGTGCACAGGAGCGATAGAACCATTAACAAGAAAGGATCTTAATTGAGAGGGGATGCTTCGTGGAACGTGGATGAGCCAGCAAGTGCAGGGGGAAACCTTGTCCCTCCTGTGTGATAAAACAACCCAAAGATCAACAAAAGTACAGTGCAGACATAGGTTCAGGTATAGGAAAAACCTGACCTTTTACCTCAATCCTAAATAAGGAAAAGGAAAAAAAAAAAAAACAAGAAAAGGAGGAAAGACAGGAGACAGCTCTTCATATAGGGCAAGCAGGCTGCAGGGAAATCCACTTCACTGAAAAATAAGATGAAAGCAGGAGGAGACAATTGTTTTGTCACAAACAGTCTGCATCAAGTCATAAATGATGAGGGTAGGGGTGTTGGGGTATTTCTTTTTTTTATGAAGGAATATATGGCTTTGCATTTCAGCCTTCCCACATTAAATTATAAATAGAATGTGAATGAGCGTCAAGAGGCAGATATCTGTATGTTAGTTGGTGTAAGTTCATCAGTATGCATGCAAAATGAGTGCAATGAGCTGTGAGTCTGAGAGCACTGACTGCATATTCATGCTGTTTTTGTGAGGAATGCCTAATAGAATGTCCCGAGTGTATCTTCACATATGTCTGTGTGGTTTCATGTGCATATTAAACACCTGTGTATCAGATCTATATGTTTCATAACGTGTATTCACGCTCTGCAGAATGCTTTAGCTTCAATAGGTGATTAAAGTCATGTGCACTCTGCTATGTGAGGGCAGTTGCCCTGGCAGTGGCATGGTGATGGATAGCATGGTGTGCCAGTCATTAGGCAGCCTCCTGGCCTCTGGCACCGAGGTTGCACTCTTAAACACCGCCCTCCCCCACCTGTCCCCAAACACCCCTGCTCATTTCAAGGTCAACTGCTTCTGTGGCGCTGCAAGTTGACCTCCACGAGTCACACGGCTCCTTCCTTTTGTTTTGGAACCGTTATTACTTGTTGCCAAAGGGTGTGTTTTGGAGTGCGGGGGCGGTTGGCTGGTGCCTTGCCTTGTGCTGACACACAGAGGCACAGTCATCCACATGCAGCGCATGAGCACACGCGCACGAGGACTCGCACACGAGTCGGGGTAAACAAAACTTCCCGTCAAACCTTCCAAAAAAAAAAAAAGGCAACAAACAGCCCGCAGCTCCTGTTGAGGAGGCAGTGCAGACCCCTGCCTGAACCTGCTTTTCTCCGAGCTGTCTGTGACAACCTCTTTGTTTATAGGCTCCCAGTTTCAAAAGCAGACGCTCTAACTGAGGTTACAGAGTCAGTTAACCTGCTAGTTAATCAGCTGCACCAACAACGTCAGTGCCTGTGTGCCAAGCCCCAACCATACCTGGGGTTTATGTTGGTCCAGTAGTGGGATATTATCTTATTTTAGTGGTATTGTCTAAGCTGCCTCTGTCCACGCTCTGTGAGCGAGATAGCAAGGTGAGAAAAACAGCAGCAATCACGATTCAGGGAAGATTCCTTCTCCACTTTTTTTTTTACCTTCACTACCATGTGTGTACCAGCTGAGAGATATAAGAGGCAGAACTTTTGAGGAACAGGAAGAGGCCAGCATGTTTGAGTGTGTTTCAGAGGAAGCCAGGGGCTGAGGCCTGTGATGTTTAATTCAGTAGCACATAATCACTCCGATGGAGCTGAGAGTGGGGGCTTTAAATAACTCAGCTTGGAGGGGCAGAACTGCTTCACTCTGTGTGGGGTAATGCAAGCCAGAGCACGTGTGTGTGAGCGTGTGCATGCGCTTGTGCACTTGAGTGTGTAATTGTGCTTATATGTGAGTGCCTTTTGCAATTCTTATGTGTTTGTAAGTGAGCAAGCGAGAGAGAGCTACTACTATTTCTGTGTGTGGCTCCTTCGAGCTTTGAAATATTTTATTTGTGCAGTACGCCACAGTAAAAGGTGTGTGTTTGTTCCTGTGCCAAGCGTCTGCATGCAATACAATAAAGTGCAAAAGGCCAGCACTCTGAGCCTGAACATGGAGGAGCATTGTAGATGCAGGCAGTAAGTCAGGCGGTAAGCCGGGCAGTGAGGCACTGAAGGCCCTTTAGCTGCCACAACTCAACTCACAGTTTACGGCCTACTTATTCATCCTAAGGCCCTTACAGAGCTCACTAACTTCTCCATTAGTTGTGGTGGTCCCAAGTGAGAGGCCAGGCTGCCCAGAGGGAAGCAGAGAAAGGGCCATCAGGAGCCCATCCAGCTGACATAATGGCCTTGACCAAGCCCATGGCACTAAGCCTAATATTCACTGGCCGTACAGGTGACACAGAGTCACACAAGACTAAAAGCAGAAAAGCCAAGTTCATGGGTTTTTTGTAATCGCAAGGAGGATTCAATTGTGTGTCCTCTCTTTATACTTTCTTTTTTTTTACCACCTCACAATAACCTTTCCAACCTCTGGCTTTCCTGAAGCCCTTTTGTTTTCAATTGTTGCTCTTTCATTTTCATCTCCTCCTCCACGGGCAAAGTGCAATTCATTTGTAGGAGGAAGCACAGCAAATACCACATCTGTCTCCTTCTTCTGCCCCCCCCCCCCTTTCATATCAGTGTTAAGTCTGATTTGTCTGTGTGTTGCTGTTGTTTCCCCTCATGCTAGCCGACAAGACACACTATTTATGGGGCGCTGACCGTGTCTGTGAGCAAATCAGAACTTCACAGGAACAGCCCAGGGAGGGAGATGTGCTGGTGCATTTCTAAACAGGGAGGACTGAAGTGTGTCCAGTTGTGAGACTGGCCAACCTGGCCACTATCTGCTTCTGCATTAGCTAGCTGAACAACAATAGATAACGCCGAACGTTGGCCTCAGCAACAGACAGACAAGGTTGTAACAGACAACTCAGCCAGTCACTTGCACACAGACAGAACACAAGCACACATATATGATGATTTATGAACTTAAAAAAAAAAGCTTGAGGTTGTCTAAACACAATGATACAATAACAGCTAAGGTGACAGAACTGCTGAGGCTGTCCTCTGTCCATTGTGGTGAGGGGCTCATTATCATTACCAGACTGAATACTGGAGCAGACCCCGAGTTCAGCTTGGCAAGACCTCTCTCCGGAGACACACACTGGCTGCTACACACATATACACACCATATAAATGGGTAATCAAACGTCTGCCCCTGTAGAGGGGGGGGTAGGGAGCTCAAATTGTTTCCTAGCAACCGATAGTGTATATTGGTTCCACATGAAAAATGTAAAATAAAAAAACAGCATGTGTGTGGCTGTGAGTGAGACAGAATGAAAGAATGAGGTTAAGATAAACACCGCATATTAGAAGGAGATAGAGGGGTTTATGGGGGGGAACTACAGAGTCGTCAGAGATAAGAGGCTGTTTTTTTTTTGGATATGAAAAGAGATGGAGGAAAAAAAAACAACCAGGCGCATCAGAGGTCTGCCAATCTGACCGACGAAACAGCACTTCCCCAGCCTCTCCATGGGGGCAGTGTTGACTGTAAGTTGATCCAAAATCCACAGACAGTTAAGGATATGGGAAACGTGTTGGTCAAATCACAGCTCAGACAGAGATCATCAAGGGAATTATTAAGTAGATTACACCTTGTTACAAACGTGTAAGACTAAAAGGGAGGAGATTATGCAAGAATCAAAGCACAGGCAGGAAGCCTGAAATGCATCCCTCTAAATTTAAACGCAAAACACGTAGACTCATGAAAAACTGCACTTTGTAAAATTGTTAGAGATTGCTGTGCAAAGAGGCGAAACCGGATGTCCAAATCTCTTAGAAGTTTCTTGATTACTGTTGAGCGCTGCAACTAAAACAAAACAAGTCCCCTTTTAGAAATGATTCAACAAAAAGAAAGAGTTGCATTTTATTTGTTTACTCGTGTGCAAGCGAGTGAAATGCGAGAAGCCGAGCAGCGTGTAATAGCCTGCGTGTGTGTTTTCGTAAGATACTAATGTGTGATTGCATTTATGCGCGTTTTGTACATCTGTCTGTAAAATTGTGTTGCTTGAGCTCATGAGAGGGGTTACTATCTCCAACCGGCAGCTGCCACAGAAAGGCTTCCCGAAACAAGTGCCGGGCCGTGACAGAGACAGAGCAACAGCAGCCTTCTGGTGGTGTAATAGGAAATTAATTGAGACTATCAATATGGTATTAATCATTAAAGCACAGGTGCTGAGCTAGCACTTTGCTGACTGCTCTACTGTTGGCTGCACTTACATACACAAAAAGAGAAACTTTAACCTGCTGTTTGGCAAAAAAAAATATATAGGAGGGCAAATCAGGAGAAAGAGAGACACAAAGGTGTAATCTTTTATTTAAAGGTTTAGCGGCTATGGGGCAGTTTTTTACACTTTCCAAAATAAAACTTCACCTTGTTTGAGCTTCATAAGACAGGTGCTAAATAGTGAGTTATAAATTGAATCATAGTGAGTAGTTGAAAGTCTTTGATATTCGAATATGTGTGGTGAACTCCCTCAGATGCCATGTTTCCTATAACACCTAATCCTTCGTGAGGCAAAACACATTGAAGACTGGAGTGCCGGCGTTAATCAGCCAGAGGAGAACCAAATTGCAGCAACTACATTAAGCCGTTAAGCACACCACGTCTTCAAATTGTTGAAGGTGCCTCACTGAGATGAATGCTTCTGCTTATGAATAATACATCACACACACACAGCCATATACCCAGCACATCTACTTTGTCTATGAGCGTATGTGGGCGCGCACGAACGCACACAAAGCCATGCACGTGCCTGACTGAAGCAGTTTGACAGCTGTGCAGGACGGTAAAATGCACTGAGTGGCAGAGTTCAACATTTTTTCTTCAGCCCGAGTAAAGTCCGGCATCAACTGGCCTCCACAGGCATCTCGTCTCAAAGCACCTCTCTCCATGTCTGTCAGTGTCAAGGTTGAGCTTATGAAATGTTTATGATTCAGGAACTGTAGATAAGACGAAGATTGATCTGGATCGAAAGGCAAATAAGATTGCCAAAGCTCAGAGTCAGCTGAAAAGCAGGCGGAGGCAAAGTAGGGGAGGAGGTTGAGGAGGGGAAGAGACTTAAAGCAGAAAATGCATTAACACAGGTCTGGTCCTGGGAGAGTGTGGAGTAATAAATACTTCCTCAACACTCATCTACACCGGACACGCCAAACAAACTTTGACACATCTTTGTGATGAGGTGAAAGATGCTGTGTGTGATTGTGTGCGTTTATGTTTTATCCATAGCTTGATGGCTACTATGACTGACACGTGCAGCTCGTGTTTATTGACTCCATTGTTGTTTTGTGATATTTGTAAAAGAAAGATGGGGGAAGGCAACACTGATGCTTTCAAAAACTACAAGTAAAATCTGGCTATGTTGCCCAGAACTTACAGTAAAACTTAAAAGTTAGACTAGAAGTTGGACTGTTTAAAAAAACATATCCAAAGTTCTTAAAGAAAATATAAACGATATAAGTGGCACGTAGCCATAGATGAGAGCTCAGAAGAGAATAGGAGGCCCTGACTGTCTTCAATACCCTGGTGCTGACAGATCAGCTTTAATTTATGATGTCTAACGCTGGAGCAAAATAGGAAAGGATGTCATCAAATAGAGCATTTTTCAAAGGCCAGAAATATGTGTATGTATGCATTCAGTTGTGTGTTTGTGTGTCTGCAGCGAGGCCAGATAGAGGGATAAGACCCTTTGATGAATCTCCCAATGGCCCTGGCCAGCTTGCAGGAGCGGAACAGAGAAGAGGCCACCAGAGAGTTGGGGTCCAAGCTCCAGGGCCCATTTTCTCCCTCCCTCTCTCTGCCAGCCTTTCCTTTACCTCCTCTGATCAATACTAGTTCCTAATCACCAAGGACAGTACGGTAGTCCCATCTTTCTCTCATCTCCTCTCTCAGTTTTTCTTTTCATTTTTACAACCTCTAAAGTCTCTACACCACATTATTGCCAGCTAGCGTAAATTAGGTGCACTTGCGGTCTGGTCCCTCTTTGTCTCTGTGTTCACATGTCAAACCCCCCGTCCCCCTCCCCCCTTAGCCACATGCACTCTGCTAGTGTTTCTCTGCAGATTTGTGAAATAAAATCAGTTAAAGTCTGTGTAAATACACAAGCAGGCTTATACGAGGCTGTTAAAATGTGTGCATGTGTCTGTGTGCAACAAGATAAGAGAATACCCTTAGAAAAGCAACACAAACATAAACCCCAGTGAATTATGTGCAGCATGCATAAACTTGAATAATAACACATTGCCTCATTTTGGTGGCTTTATCCCAGTTATCTAATTGCTCGTGTCTTTTTTTCTTTAATAAACTAATGAGTGTTGCTGGGTAGAGGCCTGGAATCATATAGGAAGCAATAAGAAGAAGTGCTTTAAACCCCTACACTGAATCAGAACAGCTGAATAATTTGTAGGAGAAATAATTACGGGGCAGAGGAGCAGGCATCAATCCTGGAACACCGACAGTGCCCTCGCTGGAAACTACCTCACCCATAAGCCAAGGCTCCATTAGGTATTGTCTGGGGCCTGCAGGCTAATTTGTTTGCATCAATAATACATTCAAAGGATTTATCTAACTTGCAAATGAGTGTTCGTTTACTGGTTCAAGAGGAAAAGAGGAGGGTAGGCAGCAGGAGAGTAGGTGTGAAAAGCTGAGGCAGCTGTTTGGGGCTATCTGAGACATAGTTAACTCTTTATTAAGCAGCAGAGTGGAGGTCCATAGCTGGTTGGTTGGAGAAATTCAGATATATTTGCTTCCTGACACTCAACGGGAACAGCTACAGTTTATATAAAACATATAAAGGGCCACATGTGAGCAGCTAAACCCCTGGGAAAGCATTAGAAATTAATCTATGGTCCACTGCAGCCACAACTTATTACCAATGTCAATTTGACAACAGGTCCACATCTGTATTTCTTTTCATACATAGGTTACAGTATTAGTAGGATGTGGTAAGCTGTGTTTTGGGAACATTGAGGTCCACGTGACTGTTCGGTTTCCATCATAGGATGGGTTAGAAAGGTTGGGGTCATGACACAGGAGAGCTAGCAAGACAGAAAAAGACCAGAGAGACGTTAGATTGGAGAGGAGGAAGGAAGCTGGCCATGAACATATGCTGCCTCTCCGTGCCAAGGCCCGCTGGCTCAGGCAGCCCACACATACGCTGCACTGCTGCTGCTGTTAGCACTCAGGCCCTCTCCAACACACACACCACGGAACTACTTAGTCAAACAAAGCTGGAGAGATGAATCTGGAAAGAGACGGGGTCTCCCCACTCAGCATTGCCAGGACACGGTGGCATAACACAGACTGATTAAACACACACATGCATGTACAGAGTAGTGGCTTTCAGCTGTTTGGCTAACAATTCTCTGAATATGTGACTCCTCTGGTGTTACTCATCAGAAAATACTGTTGGATAAGCTGTGAGATGAATTGAGAGATTTGCTCCTAATGTGTTTGTCTTCTTCAGTTTGATTCATTATTGATGAAGGCAACAAATATTCATTTGTTCATACAGGCCATAAATTAAAGAGATGAAGTAAAAAAATCATGTTTTGTTTTTGTTAGAAAAAAAAGAAAACATTTAAAATTATTATGCTCTAATACTCAAAGATCTTGAATTTCTACATTAGTTGTTAGAAAATATAACATTAGAACCACTACAACATAGGTTATGTCAAATGGGGGCAGGGTAGCGTTAGCTGACACAAAACAAAAAAGAAAAGCAACTGAATAAAACTAAACAATTTCCATCCCAGTTAGATTATTTTTATTTCTATCATAGTTTAATGACCAAGGTTTAAGCAGATGGAGTTGCAGGTTTGCAGGTTAGGGAAACTTTACTTTTGACTGTTCTGGAGTTAAAAAAAAGCTAAGAAATTATCACCTGCTGCCATCCATAGCTCCTGAAGGTGGGGGCCTTGGCGCTCTGACCCTAACTTACCAAAGCTGGCCCTTGGGACATGAAATGTCACTTATCTGATTGGGAAGAAGCCTGGGCTTGTGATTGAGGGGTATTACTAGATATAGTCAACTCATGGTGTGGGGTCCAAAACCAGTATCCTTGAGATTTAGCAAGGGTGAACAGTGTCAGGTTGATGTGAAACTACCTAGAGCCCCCCAACTTTGTGTCTGTGCCCTATTTTCTCCAGTAGATGGTAAATGGACTGTATTTGTATAGCGCCTTTCCATCCCACCAGGACACTTAAAGTACTTTACACTACAATTTGTGTCTTCATTTACACATTCACACAGGAATCTATCTTGTCTCTCTGCAAAGCTAATCTTTATAATCATTCTATAGAGACTAGTCAGTGCTTTTAATCACATTCATACACTGATGGGACACATATCAGAGGCAGTGGGGGGTCAGTGTCTTGCCCAAGGACACTTCAACATGCAACTGACTAGAGGTGGAACTGGAGGATGACTCCCCTAACCACTAAGCCACATCTGCTCCAGTAGATGTGAGGGTAGCTTCCTTGGCCTTTCAGGTGGGTCCTTAGAATGGCAGTTCAGAGTACTCTAGTAGTTGGAAGGTGGTCAAGCTGGGGCACCCTTAATTGTGCTGAAAAAATGTGATGTGGGTAGCAACAGTGCAACCTGGAGGGCAATGACTAGGAAGAAAGACCTCTCTTATGTAAACACAAATGGTGTTCTGCACATGGCACCAGGACACTCTAGGTGGCAAATCAATGACAGACTTTGTAGTCATCTCATCTGATCAGCAACTATATGTTTTGAACACGCAGGTAAGGAGAGAATGGTAAATGGTAAATGGTAAATGGACTGAACTTATATAGCGCTTTGTCAAGTCCTTCTGGACCCCAAAGTGCTTTACACTAACAGACTTTTCACCCATGCACACACACATTCACACACTGATGATGGCAAACTACACTGTAGCCACAGCTG
>JARVGW010000047.1:7945917-7956929 GCA_031762495.1 Anablepsoides rubrolineatus | reverse complement strand
ATAAGGCACATCTCTAATCACAGCTGTCACTGCTTTCTCATTTTCTATGTTTGTTGGATGGAGAAGTACTTTCACACTAACAGTCTGTCCTCTATAAATGATACACATTCACATTTTTATATTCATGATTTTTTTAATCTCATACTGTATTCATTCACACAGACCATAAAAAGAACAAACATGATACATAATCTGCAGATGTTATCAGCTGTTATTGGCCTATCACATGCACCAATATCAGTTTTCTTTTATACAGATTATACAGATAAATGATGATAGAAAAAATAAAAAAAGTGAACCCAAAATTGTTTAAAAGAAATCTTAGCACTGTCTGTTTATGAAACATTGCTGCAAAGCTAAACAAAAACAACAACCATCCCATCAATATTCTTTTAATATGCTGTGTGTGCATTTACAAACATAATCAGTTTACAGTAGATACTGATACCAAAATTCAGCACAGCTTGAAGTAGACTAAAAACAGGTGCAATGAACAATTATCCATACCTTCCAGCGATGTAAAATGTGTAAGTACCTCATTCTAAAACCATAAAAAAAGTTTATTCTAAGTCTGGCACAGAGCGTAACTTTCACAGAGTTTCTGCAGCAGCGTTTCCACTGCAGGTCTGTTGCACCAACGCAGCTGATTAACGATACCCCACATATTTGACACACCAGTGAGGCGACTCATCTGTCACCTTAGCGAGGAGATTTTAAGACCTGGTGTGAGGAGTCAAGGCAACATCCGTATAAGTTGGTGTCTGACTTTGTGACATATACACAGCCTGGCTACAATCAGAAACATCTTTGAAATAAATCCAGATTTAGTACGATTCATCTGTGCCACATCTTCACTTAGCAGTGAACCCTCATCAGGTGTTCAGTTTTCTGTCAAACCTCACACCTAACTGTTTAAGATTGCAGGCCTGGTTGTCCGTCTGAGCGAAACTTGCGGAGGATGTTGGGACAGCAACCCAGCTAGCATTAAGGTCGAGATGAGCTATAGGTCTAGAAGAAATCAAGTGAAATCACATCATCTCTTGACATTTAGCCTCACACTATCAGTGTGGTGTGATTTTTCTATGTTGAGTTCTTGAGTGTGCCTGCATGAGTGTGTGTGTGTGTGTGTGTGTGCATGCGTAATTAAATATCTTCTCCTGACATTTAGCCTTACTGTCCACATGGCTCTCGGCAGGAAGAGGCAACTTGGGAATGACAATCTTGAATCTTGCAACATATCATATTTTGTGTGTGTTTGTGTGTGTGCAATCTTTCTATGTGTGTTGTTTTTTGTGAAACTGTGTCAGAATTGGAATACACAGTTATTAAGGGGGAGGCCTGCCACTCATGTGTCTCCAGGGGGGTGAGGAGACCAGACACCGTATATAAGGGAAGAGGGAAAAGGCAGACGAAGGCGAGAAACAGAAGCACAGCTAATGAAGGAGAGGAAAGGAATGGTGAAAGTGTCATGACACCCATTGTGTTACAGGGCAGAAGCGGTAAAGACAAGCAAGTGGCCTCTGCAACTTTAAGATTGCCATTAAACTTGCATTAAACTGCTTTGCTCGTGTTTATGGTCGGCTTTGTATGTCAGACGAAAAGGGGATCGTAAAGCAGGGCTTTGTCTGTCTGCCATTGATTTATTTCCTTCGTTAGGTTGATGACACCGCCTGCTTATGATGTCCTAGCACAGACTGTAATTACAGAGCACTTCTGTCTTTATTGATGTCACTTTGTTAGTTTAATTAGGCTATATTGGGTTTTAGAGTCATGGCAAGAGCAAAGCTATGATGTAGGGCAAAAATCATCAATGGAACATCCTCTTTTGAAGACGTCAGGAGCACAGAGTTGGAAGATAATTATTACACAGACATATAAAACAGACCCCGTGCATCTCGACATCTGCAAAAACAAAGAGAAGGTGATCTAAAATTTAATGACTATTCCATCTGTGTTATGACCAAAGTCAGGGGGAGGAGGAGGCTGCGTATGTGATGAGGGCCTGGATGGAAATGAAACACCTGGGTTCAACCTTGAGAGTGACTGTTTACACTCCCAGTCCCCAGGTGCCGGGGGTGACGGAGAGTTGCAGAAAACCATTGAAGTGGTGTGTTTGGGAGTGAGAACAAGTGTGTGTATAGCGTGTATATATGATGGGATGGGACCCTGGGGGTGGGAAGCATGTCAAGGTGACCCTTGAGTGGAAGAGAAGGAGGGAGAGGCCACCTGCTTGCTGGTGGTGGCAAAATAAGGGTGACAGGCATCCACCTGTCTGAGAATACTCATTTCAGACCCCATCTGCCCACCCCTTTATGAGAACATCTCCTCTCTAAAGGAACCCGTGACTCACTGTAGTCCAATTGATCAGACCTGCTGTCTGCTGTCCTGATACTTCACTGAAACTACAAATGCTCACTTCCTGAGGGGATTATTCAGGGGCGCTGTGAGCCTCTACAGTACATAAAGAGCTTTTGAGCAGACTTTGTTTTCATTCTACTTCTCCTATTCTTGTTTCAGAGCAATACAAGCCCCCTAGACTTCACTTGTCAGAGTGTGCTGTAAGTGGTCTGGCTTGACTAAGTCATCACACATGGCCAACAGGGAAGGCCTTTATTTGCTCCCTTTTTTCTTCCTCCCCAATGTTCTCTAAACTGAAAAGTCATCATTGTGTTCTGTTGCACAGATAATAGTTGGCTAACAACGGAGCAATTTGGCAACTCAAACAATGGACACATATAGTACACTGTCTATTTGTCACTTCTATTTTGCACTCTGTGTGTGTGTTGCCTGAGTTTCAAGCATTGAAAAGAGTTGCACACACAGAATTACATTCTTTCAGGGGCCAATCCACCCTGTGGATAGATCTCCTTCTCTGAGGATGTCTGTCTGATTGAAGTCAGGGGCCATCCCATGACTCCTGTGGCTGCAAACTTACGGTCTGGACCTAAGGCGGTGTTTGCACTTTCTCAATAGGTTTCAACCACATAACTGAGTGAGGTCTATGTGGAAAAGACCCCACAGACTTCTGACCTGTCTTCAGATGCCTCTGAGTCCTCGAGGGCTGAGAGACCCGCTCTACTCACTGCTAAGAGAAATCTGTTCATGACAACTGAAAGGGAATAAGACAGAATGTCAGAATGTTCAGAAATTGATGGCAAAAGCAAAAGAATGAAGGGCGGTGTTGAAAGGAGTAGAGAGAAAAAAAAGGCAGAGGATAAAGAAAACACACACCAAATAAAAGAAAAATCAGCCTTTTGCTCCTCAAGTAAGAAAATAATTTATTGGACTATGAATGTTGTAAGACAAAATGTAACATCCACAGAGAGAAAAATGTAATTTTGAGACGACTGAAAGGTTCATAATTAATGCAATCTAGGAGCTGAATTTCTCTTATCTCTGGCTATCAGATCTCTCTGCATGTTCTGCTTGGGTGCATGCTGATTTACTCTGTACACATGTAACCTTGGCCACTTTCTTGGAAAAAGACAATTACATCTACAGCTATTCAAAATGAAGTCAGAAAAAAATAGGTGCCCTGCTTTAGTCTATGTATGCGGACGTTCTTTCTTGGAAAGCTTTTTTCAATCAAAATAAATTTCAAAAATGGCAAGATGTGTAACCATTATCAGTCTGATTCTATTGTGTTTCTGATCAGCAATATAAATTTCAACTATATCTATTTAAAAACGGTGTGTTTCCTAACCCTGAAAACATTCTGGGGAGTATAAAAAAACAGAAAGTGTACTAAGTCGTGCACCAAAGTTGCTGCCGAGATACTTTAGACCAATGAAATCAAGTGTGGGAACAGATTCTGCAATCCAGGGAAGACCAGCACTTGTCTCCAAAGTCCACACTTCACTGCAACATCACAATGCTGATCTCCAATCTGAAGTTAAAAGAAAATTTGATAACACAAGCAGAACAAAGCCACGCGACTCCCCACCTCTCATGTGAATATATGGCTTTATGACTTGTTGATTGCTTGCTGTAGCGATTAGGATGCTTGAAAGGGCGTATGAAATGGCAGAGAGCTGAAAAACAGACAAAACCCCATCATCTTTCTGCGTTGTGCTTCAGATAATTAGCATGTCTCAACCATTAAACCTGTCGAGGGAAGGACTCCTATACTGATATATAGATATCCACACATACATCCTTGCAGATGTACACGCACTTACTGCCATACACCATCAAAATGTATATACAGCAGTACAGATGATACCTATTAGGCTGGATCTGTGTGTCACAGAAGACCTATTTTAGTGAAGTATTGCAAACCCAATTGAACTGGGGCACAATTCTGGGAATTCCAAACATTATTACGAGACACTATGGAAAATGGTATTTCAAATCATAGCACTGTTAGATGCCTCAAAGACTCTTTTATACTGCAGCAAAAGATTGCTGCTTTGCACTTTGATCAAACTGTTGCTTCTAACTCGAGCAGAAGCTCGTGGGGAATCTGCAATAGTTGCCACTTCTGTGATGAGTTTATGCCGTAGCTCAATTCTCCTATAATCATCTGCAGATCTTTGCTAGTGATTTAAAAAAAATACACTTCTCATTAATCTTGGCTTATCACAAAAAGCTAAATTGCCTCCCACAGAAATTGCATTAGTGCATGCTTTGGCCAAAGGCAAGAGACAGCGATAGATAGTAACAGGGTTTGCTATAGAAAGGCAGGAGGTGCAGACAGGAGAAAGGGACACTGATGGACTGAAAATGGAAAAATGTGTAAATAAAGAGCAGAGGAAAATGAACAAAAAAAATTGAGGAAAATGGAGTTTAAAGAGAAGGAAGCTAAGCAGGAGTGAGAGGAGGAGGGCGATAAAGAGGAAGGGGAAGGTTGGTCTCATTACTAAAAGACCTTCTCTCTCCCTCCAGGCTCAGGTGACCCCAGTTCTTTACCCCTATGCCTTTCACACCACTAATCATTAGGTTTTAATCACCAGGATATTCTCTCCTTTTGTCCCTCCTCCTATCCCCGCCTTCCTTTCCTCCGTGCCCTACTCTGCGCCCTAGCCCTTGCCAAGGTCCAGCTAATTTTATTCTAATTGGCCATGTAGCCGAGAATGAGCCTACTCTGGCTGACTGTCCCCATCCATTCATCCATGCATCAAGTCTCTGTTCCAGGCCTTGTCCTTTCTGTTTCTGCTGCCCCCCCCCCCCCCACTGCATTCACAACTTCACACATGTGCTTGTTGCTTTATCTCTGCTTCGTCTTCTCATCTCATCTCTCTCACCTCTAATTTCGCCCCCCCTTACCCATATGCTGCTCCCCTCCTTCTGTCTGTCTTTCATGCTGTTCATTGACATCGTGGTTGTGCGAGTGTTTTCCAATTTCTGCTCTCCCTCTCGTGTTGACCTTACATTCAGCCAGACAAAACAAATAGCCTTGATGTTGTCGGCGAACAAAAAGCTTTGTGTGACTGCCTTGATCCGCACACAATGGCATGAAAGAAAAGTGAAGCTGTTCAATTAGGTGAAGCTGATGACTGAAGTCTGACTTTCTCCCTTTTTTTCTTTATGAGGGAGTCAGCAGACACAAGCTCTGCGTCAGATGACACTAAAAAGAAAAAAAAAGTGCTGCGTGAACAACAAAAGGTGATGAGACGCTTGTTCGCCAAATACCCATTCTTCTCCGTGTGGAGCAGAGGAAAGAAAAAAAAGTTTCTAAATAAATGTTTTCTTTAATTCTGTTCAAGAACTGCTTTTCAGCATAACCACAGCTTTTGGTCAAAAGCCATGCAGGGGTTGATGTTTTGTTTACCTCTTATCATAAATATCTTAACTGCTTGGAAATCATTCACAAGAGTAAGCTTTTCTTAGAAAAAAATAAACACATTTAGAGCATTTAGCTCTTGTATTTGTCAAATTTCCAAACAAAGAGGGGACAAAAACAGATGGAAATTGTACTTTACAATCACTTGCTACAGAAAATCCTCAACTTTTCTTTTCTCCTCTGGATCAACAGCGCCAATAAATTTTCATTACACCTGTGTGAAGCGCTTCAAATAGAGCCACAGAAGCAGAAACTAATTACTTTCTAATTTATTGACTAATGGCCACAGCCCTGGGAGACAGCTGCAATTGTTCTAACAGTCCTGCTGCTCCGACTGCACTCAGGTCCACTTTAGATTCATAACCAAAATAATTTATCATTACAAGCACATTAAATTGAACCGTATAGACCATAACAGTGGTAATTTATATCATTTTGTTGTTAGGAATGATTTTTTTTCGCCCTCCTCCTGTCCTAAAAGCATCACAGACCGACACTGGAAGGCTCACTTTGTTCTTCAAAAAATCCTTTGTTGGATGCTTCATTTTCCATTTTCTTGAGTTTTACTGACGATAATGACAAACAAAGCCCCTAATTCAGACATGATCAAAACAATAACTGATCTGGGGAGAATTTCATGCTGCTGTAAGTTCCAGCTTCTCTTCATCAGCTGAGCGAGCTCTGTGCTGATAAAAGACAAATTTGGTACAAGTGTTCTGTGTCTTCCTTGTTAAGACAAATGACTTCCAGGAGGAAAATGTCCCCATCATCAAAACTCAAATGGTCACCCAGTGGTTTTGAACAGTGTGATAACAACATTAGCCATGTGCCAAGCCTTTCTTAATCACTATAATGGATGTCATTTATGCACTGATAGGATATTCTCAAGCTACTCTGAGACGGCATTTTCCATTGGTGTCATTGATATAGAACAGCCATATGATCATGCATATTCATTATTAACGCACTGATTAGCATTGACCTTGCCCTATAAGAGGTAAATAGTTGGAAATAATAGCAACAAAATCCCAGTACAGAAAGCAGCCAGCTATAGATGCATACAGCATAAGGTGGTAAACAAAGTGTTGGACATCAGTGTAAAACATGCTAAGTAGCAACAATCTGCTATATTGTCATGTCACAACAGCTGCACAAAACAGGTCAAACCAAAGACTACTGTTATAGTAGTACTATAGTTTAAAATTAGTTAGTTTGGTTTATTAAATGTTAAAATACTGTATATCGGCACTTTAATATCTGTTGTGGAAAAAAACAGCTTTCACCCGGATAGCTATTCTTGGAACCAAATTTTGACAAAACCTTTCTACACTGTATTTTAAAATACTTTTATACTGGAAATACAGTTAAATATGTATTTAATTTAAATGGTAAAGTGTTTAGGCTTTACATCACATTTTACTCATGTCCTGATGTTCAAAGATCAGTATAAATCCAGAGCAAATATTAGCTCTGTATTTGAAGTTCTAACTGCACTAACAACAGATTTTAACAAAGAGGTTTTCACAAAACACTTTAGGAGATGCCTTCTGGACATCCCAGACCTTGTTTACTGCGAAAGATCTTTGGAAACATTAGTATTTCCTTGATGTTCTATCTGTTAAAAAAAAAATTACAATAACACAAGTACTGCTGTGTTTGTTGAATTTGTTGTAGTTTCCATGCCAGTTCGGTAGCTGGTGCTGTAATTTTAGTCTTTCAACGACACGCACAAGCATGCAGTAGACAGTTTAGTCTTGAGAACAGTTACATCTAAAACAGTGAATAGACAAACCCTCGTTTGGATCAAGGATGAGGTTGGGTTGGTGCCTACATGTTGAACAAGATTGAGTAGCAAAACAACACTTTGCTATCTGCCATTGTTACTGTTATTCATCTACTCAGGCATGTGCAGTACAACTAGACCAAAGTACTGTATATGTGCAGTTTCACACCTCTGATGGGTGTTTCTGAATGTCTCCACTCTGAGACCTGGATTAAAAAAGCTTCAGTGTTGGGATCATGTACACGAACAGCTGAAATGCAGCAGAAATGTTACAGTTTCACTCAAAAAGTGTGTAAAATGGTCTTCAGTGTGATTTCTGAATGAACCAAGTTGATACAAAAGATTAAAGTCAATCAAGCTGTTGCACTTTTGATTTGCTAAGCAAGGTAGTAACAGAGTCGTAACAATCAACCTGTTTAAAGATCAGACTGCTTTGCAGATTTGTGATATAATGATGACATAGTGTCTGTTCAACCATCTTGTTGCAGGTTTTAAAAGGCTAAACAACAATAAACAATTAAACATTAATTACAGAAGAGAAAATTTTACATTTATTTGAAGAATTTAGTTAACAATAAAGAGATTTCATCTGTCATGTTTTGAAAATGATATAAGGGAGTTGTCCGTCATACATTTAATGTGTAGTGCTTCATATGTACCGCTGAGTTCCTCTCCATGCCTTTTTTTTTGGTTTTGTGAAAAAAAATGCTTCATTTCTTAAAGCTCACGACTATGGCCGGCTCCATTAGTGATTTATGAGCGGTCAGACGCAGATAAACTGGTCTCTGCAGCCATTTCGCAGAATCTTTCGTGCGAGTGCCTCACGTTGAGAACGCTCATAACTGTGCCTGTGTTAATAGAGTCCAGAAGCAACTGTTGTGTGGATGGTTGGGCCCCGTGGGAGGGTGTAAACAATGACAGTCTGTCTCTGTGGGAGGCCACCTTTATTGACACCACCTTTGTATGAAAATAGAAACCGTCTGAATTTACATTCTGCCACTGTTGAGAGTTTTAAAACTCTCAAATTAAAATGAAAAAAAAATCTGTAAAATTCAACGACAGTTTGCTATTTGTGCCAATACATTGTGTACTTTTGTGTGTCAGCCTCACAGTTTACTAGTTCCCCTCATAGAAATAAAGTCTAAATGTTCTATTGCTTAGCTGTAAATCATCATTTAAAACCTTGTCTAAATCATCAATGACAAAAAAAAGAAAGAAGATCTAAAGTGCGTATCCCTAAGCTACTTGGGAAAACTTTATTCTTTATTTTACTTGATTCTCAATCACATCCACAATCATAAACACACAGAAAGTAAAGGGGAAAAGCCACTCTGCTGCTTTCTTTCAGCTCTCCTCTCAGACATTAAAGCTTTCACAACTTGATCAATAAGATTCAGCAGGCCACAAACACAGAGGAGGTGGTGTGTTTGGAGGGCATCTCCTGGGACGGACAATAAGGACACTGAATAAAACAGGAACCACAGATACACAACCGAAAGCGCGCACACAACACATATACACAACCTGTCCTAAATTTCCAAGCCCTGCATTTACGTCAGACTCCTGTTTAAGACACAAGCCACTTAATGGAACACAGCCAAGGCACAGCATGTATTTTGGTGTGTGTGTGTGTGTGTGTGTGTGTGTGTAAGAGCATCTATGTGTTAGATAATGTTGGGATGTCGGATCGCTACCACAGGCAAAGGAAAGACAGGCTGCTTAGAAATAGTGTTTAAATCAAAAGCAATCTCTTTGCTTTGGGCAAATTCTATGCAGAAAGCTCTTATTCAAGCATGGAAATGTGCTTACACATTCTGTACACACAAGGTGACAAACACTATAAAATACAAAATGAGAATATTAGCGAAGTCTGAAAAAAAAAAAAAAGATGGAGGAAATTAATGACATTCTAAAAGAAACCTCTATCCAAACTTGAATAAAATGTGTCAGCAATGAGAGTAAAAAAATAAAATGAAATCTGTGAATGTAAATTTTGTTGGCTTAGGAGATATGGAGAAAAATCAATTTCAGGGCTAACTATGGTGCCAAGGACATGCAGAAGGGCACAGCGCTGTTGATCTGTTCATATCAATTTGCTCCCTCCTGAAGACAGAGAACACCACAGTGTGCAGAGCTGCATCTTTAAGAAATATCGCCCAGATAACGGTGCCATAAAACACATCATTTTACAGTCAAACCATCTCAGTCTCAAATGCACTTGGAGCGGAAGCCATTTTCAAGCAACATAAACTTTAACATGGCGCTACATCTGCCAAACCGCTAGCTTTCACACTACATGGGACCAAGCAATTTAATTAGGGGACATAGAATAGCTTTAAGCAGCATTATGGAGAGCCCCACCCTCTCTATCTGGACTCTTGAGAGTTTGTGGTCATTTCCTGAAGAGGAGAGTGCCGAAGTCCACAGCGACTTGTCACTAAACTGCACTATCCAGTGTGCAGGGTGATAATAGTTGCAATGTTTGTAACAAATGAGCCTTTTAGAACTCTTTTTTTGTGGTTGTTGTTGTTGTTTTTATAGGAATGAGTCACAGAGCTGACACTTGCATGGATGCAATTATGTAGATAAACAGTTTGTATCAGTTTCCAGCTTCCACTTTGTTTCAACCTTTTTCATTATACAGTAATAAAAAATGCATACACATTCTGTTTACTCATGGTTTCTAATAAAGTCATTAAAGGGCATTCTTTGTAGAAATGAATATGGCCCCACCACGTTCTAACCAGAATTTTAAACAGATCATTGCATGTTGAGTACTGATGGAGTTGTAGCTGTTATAGTCAAACCTTAAAAATAAATTTATGATACATTCCATGTGCAACCCATTCTCACTCCCAACTCATCACATATTGACGATTTTCCATTTTTCTGCGTCCAGTTCTGACGCGTCGGGTATCCCCCTTGGGTCAGTTATTGACGAGATGTGGCGAAATCTGTTGTCATAATTTAAGAAAGGGTAGAAAAATGCACAAATCTAACCGTCCCAAAGCGTAAAATTACCTTTATTCGCTCTAGACATCTTATCCCTGACCCCACTACCTGAAATTAACCATGAACCATGATCCCTAATATTAACCACAGACTTCAACTCAAAGACCCCTAAATTTTGCATCCCGACGCGTCAAAACCAGACGCCGAGGGAACCCGGAAATGCCTGGTGCATCAATAACTGACGCGAAGGGGGTACCCGAAGAGTCAAAATAAGACACAGAGGGAACCTTGGAAAAGCGTCAATATGTGATGAGTTGGGAGCGACGAGTTGGGAGTGAGAATGTGTTAGATATTGTGAGATGTCACAAAAGGAGTATATGTAGCGAAGGATTCTCAGCTACAACCATACCAAACTTACACACAATGGCCCTCATGCAAGAACCGTTCGTACGCACAGATTTGTTCTTAAGTTGTGCGTACGAGTGATTTAGGAGA
>JARVGW010000047.1:7920432-7945817 GCA_031762495.1 Anablepsoides rubrolineatus | reverse complement strand
CTGGTATGTCACCCATAATGTTGTGTGCATTGCAATATTTTGAGCAAAACTGTGCTCTTACCCTGCTAATTGAACCTACACACTCTGCTTTTATTGGTGTAATATGCAATTAATGAAGATTTAGCCATGAAATCTCCCACACTAATAGACAGGTGTTTCAGTTTTATTGTCTAACGCCTGTATATTTGTTGATTACTATCAGTTAAGTGGTTTGTGATATTTTTACTAACAGACAAACAGAGCTGATTTTAAAGATTTTATCCAATCTATAAACACTCAAAATATGTGATAGAGATCAGTTTCAGACGTACCCACTAAATCTTAGATCAATATCAATATAATTGATTAAGCCACTACATTATTAGTGTTTTTTGGACCTGGTCAGCTGTGGCAGCTTTATTGAATCAGGTTGACTTTAATTGCAATTCAGTTGAAGAAGTACATTTAATAATTACTTTCTGAGAGTTTCATCAAAATTCATTTAGTGGTTCATGGGATATTTTGGATAACAGTCAGACAAACACACATGCTTGGGGGGTCAAAAGTTTCAGGTCGACGAGGCTATTTAGAAAAAGTAGGGGGCTGACCACCTATAGGGCAAAGTCCAGTGCCGAGTGCCGAAGGTGCTGGGCAATTGATCAATGGGGGTCTAGAGGCCCTCCCCCAGGCAAAATAAATGTAAATTTAAAACATCAGTAATGTATTTTCCTGGCATTTGGAACCAGGCTGGGAGGGTGTTTGAAGGGTCCAAAATCAGAAGGTTCTGAGGACAATTACTGAGAGTTTTTAATTATGTGTTAAAGAGTGTTAGGTTTGTTTATAAGAATACTTGTGTAAAATTTAACAAGAGTTTTAACTATTTACTCTCTTTTTTATTGTTCCATCTACAGCTAACAAATTGTGGTGAAGTAAGACAATTAATGCCTATAATAAAAATAATCACAGTACTAAATATATGAAAACAGGGTAAATCATATTATATGAAATAGCTAACATTAGAGTATAGTAAAAAGACTTTAAAAGACAGATCAAGAACTGTTTTTTTGACTTCATCAGATTTTCAAACATCACACTTGGGTCACATGGCCTAAACGTTATTAAAGCATTATTAGATTTTAGTTAGAAGCCTTGTGCTGCATCTGTTGCCTATGGTTGATACTGTTTTGGACTGTCCCTGCATAGAGAGAGAGAGAGAGAGAGAGAGAGAGAGAGAGAGAGAGAGAGAGAGAGATGGATGATTTAAAAAATAAATAAATAAATGCCTCAAAAACATAAAAGAATATGTTGTGTCTAATCTAGTAAAAAAATTTCACATTATTTTTGTCTCACTGCGTCACATGACCTAAAAGGTATTGAATTTTTGTTTCTAAAGTGTTGTTCATTAGGTAATTTATGTGTGTGGAGGAGCGAGTAGCCGGAGGGCAGCTAACCAAAATCAGACCGCCTGCACCAGGTTGGACTGGAGGAAAATAACGCTGAATTCCCAGAGCATGACTATCCAATATTCAACCTAAAACTAACTTCACTACGGTCTTTCAGACTAAGAAATCACATTTAAAATCATTCCAGTCTAAATTCACGGAAATCCTACTTCCTGTATAACTGAGCTGCAGCAAATGTAACCTGTAAAAATGCTGCTAAATGGCAATTTGCCAGCTACTTTTGAACTCTATAAAATTTTAGCACAATATCTGTAAAATTCACTAAATTTTACAGATTCTTTGTTTAGTAAAGTCAGTTGGATATCACAGCCCTTTTAATTAAGTTGACTACTAAAATTAATCAGTTGTAGATGTACATTTAATGGTTGCTATCTTAAAGGCTTACAGTAAATCAACTCAGAGGTTTATGAAATATTTTGCTAACAGACAATCAGAGCTAATTATGACAATATTATAAACAAAGATCTAATGCACTCTATAGGGTTCAGTTTCAGACTTACATACAAGAGTTAGAATATCTGATAAAATGACAGAGCTATAATTGTCTTGTGTGGTTTTTTTAATTGTTTAGCTTTGGCAGCTATATTGAATCAAGTTGACTTCAAATGTGACTCAGTTGTCATTCAATGTTAACTTTCTGAGAGTTTCATCAAAATTCATCCAGTGGTTCATGAGATACTTTGGTTAACAGACACATACATGTGTGCACACATAAATATTGTAATCTGCCTTTCACCTTTTTGGTAGTAAGTGATTATTCAGTAGATTACAGTGAGGCACAAGTGGCATTAACTTGGCTATCGTCTCTTTATATAGTTCCTTTGCATTTAAAGGAACTTCCTGCATTGTTCAGAAAGGGGCTGGAACAATTTTATAGAAAAAACAGTCAAATTGTTTGAAAATAAGCTATCAAACATGTGAGCTCTTTGACACTGATTGGCCTTCTGAGAAAAGACTCAACTCCCGCTATGGTAACTTTCTGAACAACAATTTCCTCCTAAGAAAAGTCAGAAAGAAAAAGTCCTTTAAAGTTTGCCTGATTTCTAATGGAGCCTCCCTCCACTGAGCATTTCAGCAGTCGTAGTGGGAAGAAACCAGGTCATTAAGGCGCCCTAATTCAGACTGTATGGATTACAGATTGTTAAGGGTAAACTTTGATTTTGCCTTGACCATCTGGGAGCAAATTCTCAATATAAATTTAATGAATCAATGCTGATGGAAGTTTGGGTATTATGAGTGACTTTACCGCTCTCAATAGTGATTTACCATGTACATCTGGGCTAACGGTGGTTTGTGCAGCCATATGAGAGAGAAAGGAACCTACAAGAAACAATGATAGCACTTCTGCGTCTCTGGATACTCTATGGTAGTTTCATATACAGGAGAAGACAGATAAATCTCACTCCTGGTTTTGTTTAGATGTCTCATTTCCAACAACAAAATGAGTTCTTGAAGCCAGCTCAGATAAACATGATAGATCTTGGCCTGTGGGTGAGATGGGATTGGCAGATGGAAAGAAAACAGCGAAAGTTCAGTTAAAATATTGAGGGAATCAATTTGTTTGGCCTAACTACTTTGTTTATTTGTTGATGCATCTCCTTTAAAGAATCCCACGTCATAGTTTCAGCTGTGATAATGGAGCTGCGCATGCAGGAAGGGGCGCTTGCTTGGGCTGAGTGCTTTTTAAATGGCTCACCCTCTGCTTCCAAACACAGCGCTCAGTATGTCTTCCCGCCCATCTTTGAGTCTCTTTTAGTGGGGTGTGCTGCTAATGAGGCCCTCCTGTAGAGTTGCGCTCCGCTCCTCCGTTGGTGCAGAAAAGCGCACCCCCGCCATGTCCTGACATTCTGACAGATAGGAGCCGTGGAAAGCATATGGCCAATGTGGCTATGCCCCCCAACGCCCTCAAAACTGTCATAGGGATCAGGCATAATGAGGACTAGAAAGATGGGACCAAGTCCTACACATAGGGAATATTAGTCATCACATTTTTGCAAAAAATGCCACAGCTCTGCCAAAATAAATTAAATAAATAAACAAACAATCTTGCCGCATAACAAGAGTTAAGAGATGGCAAGACTTTTTGACTTCAGACAGAAAGTTGTGTTGTTTAGCATGGCAGAACCTGGCAGGAAGTCTTCAAGAGAATGCAGCTTAGAGTTTTTGTGTTAAACCTATCTGAACAATGGAATATTTGAAATTAGGTAGCAAACTTTTTTCTTTTTTGGTTGAGTGGTTTAGTTGTTAGGATTGTCTTCACATGCCGACAAAAAGAAGTCAAATGGTAAGCGGCTTTGAAACAGGGAGATGTCATGGACTCGGCTGGAGTGAGTGATGGTGTGTTT
This sequence comes from Anablepsoides rubrolineatus, assembly GCA_031762495.1. Taxonomy (NCBI): domain Eukaryota; kingdom Metazoa; phylum Chordata; class Actinopteri; order Cyprinodontiformes; family Rivulidae; genus Anablepsoides; species Anablepsoides rubrolineatus. Next base: position 7,942,030 of record JARVGW010000047.1, on the reverse strand, counting down.
AGCCAGAAAGTGGCTGCTCTCCCTGTCAAGTGTCAGTGTTGTTAGCCTCCAGAAGCCGAGGTCCACAGTGACCAGACCTGATTTTAGATAAGGCACCCATTGAGCCATGCCCTCGACATGGACTCCCTCTGGCCCAGACTTTTCTGTCTGCTTCACTGCCTCTCTCTGTCTGGCCTGTTTATCCCAGGATGTCTAGACACCTCCCAGCTTCCAATCCTCCCGTCTGTCCAACGCAGATCCCTCTCAGCTCTTCTGTCCTCTCTCAGCTCAACGCTGCGTCACAACACTCGCTGGCTCAAGGTTTATGAAAGGCTTTTGAAGAAGACAGAACAATGCCAGGGAGTTTTCTCCCACACTCTCAGTCAAGTCTTAGAAAAACGCTGCTCAGAATTTGTTTCAATCCTCTTGTGAGAGTGACTAAATTATCACAATCCAAGACCTGCTACAACTTATCAGACATTCTCAAGGGCTGGCTGTAAGTGTGCAGCAGCCTGTGCCAAACATTCTATGATGTAGCTACACCTCGGAGGACAAGAAATAGCAAATGAAAAAGCTCCAAATACTTTAATGTATGCGGAAAGGAAGATGAATGAAAAGAATGAAAAGCCAAGGGACAGTGAGATAGAGGATGAGCTTTGGTACAGACTGATCTGCCAGTGGCTAATCATCTGAGTACCTGGGTTTTGTAGCTCAAGTTGTCAGTCACAAAGCCACATAATGTGTCAGAAATTTACCATCATTGCCCAACAGGTGGAGTGTGGCCACCATAAAAAAATATTAAGGCTAATGCAATGCACTTTAACCCTGCTGCATTAGAAAGCAGGGGTAGCAATGAATTGTCTTCCCTATGCTCAAAGCCAGAGCTTCACAATTATGACTGATCTCTATTAAATTACACGGATTGAATCAGAGATCCTTAATTAGGCCCCAATAAAAGTGTCATGTGGCTTTTGAAACCTCTGAGCATGCCGTGATTGGATAAAAATGTGAAAACATACTAAATGAAATTGGTTTACTGCTGAGTGTGCGCCCCATGACTCTTGAGTGGAGCTGCAAAGCAGGGGGAAATAAAGTGAGGAAAAATAAGTAAAAGAAAAGGAGGAGAGAGAGAGAGAGAGAGAGAGAGAGAGAGAGAGAGAGAGAGAGGGGAGTCTCAGAATGAGTCACACCTCTTTGCCTCAGAAAAGCTCTTAAATTCCATGTGTGACCTGAGGGAGAGAGCTCTGAAGAGTCAGCCTAAGGTGATGTGATACAGAATCTGACTGTTGCAGAGGTGTGAGCTAATACTGTCTGCCGTAAGTCTCACCAAAGACTGCTAAGGTTACAGCACCAGTCCCCAGGAGGAACAAAAGTTCCTTCATTTGAATATATCATAAGCTTATGCAAAAGACGAACCAACACAAAAACACCCATAACTGAATTAAGTTTAAACCTGAAGATGAAAATTGTCCTGTTGTAATATAGGTACAAAATAATAGCTATTAGTCAATAAAAAAGCAACATTTGTTTTGTGATATTGCTGTAGGCAAGAATAACCTCTTGTGCTGGTCTGTGCTGCAGTTAAGCTGAGAACATTGGAACACACTTTAGTGTTTGTTCACGATAAAGGTCGCGTGGAGCTATTCTTTGAGTTTGGTAGAATTTGCAACATTCTTATTTGCACAATATATTCTACAGGTCTAGAGCAGCCCACAGCCTTATAGACAGATTTTATTGTGTTTCATTTTTTTTATTTTAGTTGCTGACTTTGATGCTGCTGTTGCAACAGATGGCTGCAAAATAAACTGTACTCTTTAGACACGCAACAAACATTTTTAAGAGCTCTGTTTTGACCTGTCTTTTAAATAATCTCAGTGTTTCATTGTTGGTTTAGTTTGTTGTTCGCATATTTGGTTCAACCCACATTGTTCTCACAGGATGAAATTTGTGTTTGTCTTAGTCTTACTGCTAAATTCCATAATTATCTAATTGTTTCCACCCTGTACTCATAATATTGTCCACTTTATTTTTGAGTGCACGGCTTACAAAACTGTATTCTAGCCTTCAAACATTATTTCATTGTTCACTTCCTCCCATATCCTATCTGCCTCCATCAAATTTATACACATCTTGGCAGCTGCCCCCATAATTATGATGATATTATGATTGACTCTACTGGACATTAGACCTGGATGTTTAGGTTATGTAGTTTTGGCATTTAATTTAAGTAAGGATTCAATATGTATTTGAGACACCCACAATAGCTTTGTGACTATTTTGAGGAAGAAAAAAAACTTGTTCCAGATGGGTTTTTTTTTATATTCAAGCAACAAGAATGTGCCTCTCCACCTCACACAAGAAAATAAAAACCCCTTGAAAATGTTTAAATCATTTTAGAGTCTACATCCTGAATGCTGTTTGCCAACTATTAACCAAGCACCAAGTTAGCTTTAGCTTCACATCAAGAACATTTCTTACTAACTTCCTTTCTCCTTTCAAGAAAACATTCATCTTCATGTGTTACAGCCTCCTCAGATCACTCTGCATCCAGGGCATTGAGAAGCATCACACTGTCCTGAAGCTGGTGTTGTCCCCACTGAAGTTCATTATGCATTCTGTCACACACTCCAACATGGCACTGATGTCAGCTCTATGTGGCTCACAGAGTAGACATCAAACTTTGTGGCCTCAAAGCAGCCCTTCAGACTTTTTTTTCCCCCCCAGCTTTTCCCCACCTATCTCCTTACAGTTCATTTGGTCACAGGTTGCCTCTGTACCAAAGGTGTGTAGGTGGAGGTGAGAAGTGCCAGATTATGGTCTGCTTTTCTCTGTGAAGTTAGGTCAGAGTATGAATTTCTAACCTTGGCACAGAATAAAACCAACATTTAGCTGCTTCCTCTTGAAAATAACGCTCTGGTTGGCATGGCTTCTAAACACCAGTACCAACAAACATCTCTCAATTAGCACAGCAGTCAAAGAAGTCAAAAATACATTTCTCAGAAATGAATGCTTTTTTGGAAAAAAAAAACTGAAACAGAAAATGGTAAATGATATAAAAACAACATAAGATTGGACCCACTGCCATGAACTATTTAAGATTTCTTTTTAACACTTAAGCCAACTCATTTGAGACTTAGTTCTTTTTTAAAACGTGGAACATAATGCTTCCCTGCTCCCCTGGACCCACACATGGCCTAATGTCAGGATGGCCAAAAGCTTTTAAGTGCTTTAAACCCATAATAACCCAAATGTTTTGTCGCCCCCTGTGAGCTCTGTGTTTGTCAGTAAAAAATAAATAAAGAAAAATGTGAAATTCAACTGAAATAAAAGCAAAGATGGGGAGGGGGGACTTTCAGACGTTTTGGTTGCTGGGGATTTGACATCTACAAAGGCATTAACAAGGGAAGAGAGAAAAAAAGCAGCTCCAAGGATGTGTTACATGGTGACAGGGAAAAGAAGAGGAGAGGCCTCAAACACATGCAGGGACACAGCCTGCGCTGGGCTATTTTGCCCTCCTCTCTTTTTTGCACATTTGCCTGTTATGTTTACAGTGTTTTTATTTTTATTTTTTTGAAAACATGGGATAGAATAAAAAACAAAACAACTGCAGATCTGTTGCCACAATACGAGGAATAGAAATGCACACAAACAAAAAAACAGCCTCCAACCACCTTCCCACTCACCACTAATCCTCTCATGCCCTAATTGTGGGTGCAGTCACCCCACATTCACATCTTTGGGGAGAGAAGAAATAAAGAAACAGCGCGAAGGTTGTGGCTGAAAATACAGACCTCCCTGCCTTCTCCCTGAAATGGTTCTTCTGCCAGAGGACACCAGAACAGTAGGTGGTACTCTCTCTCCATTTCATTTCACTTTTATCTCACTTTCCCTTTTGCCTCTCCATCTTCTTGTCATTTTGAGCTCCTTTTCTTTACCTCTCCGCTTTCCACTGTAAACTGCCTAAGGTGGTTATGGAATGTGATGGTGGTGGGTGGAGAAGGCGAACCCCAGTTTTTGTTTCTTTAAAATAGGTTTAAAATACTATTATCAAGCACAGTTGAGAATCTGAGATTGTTAACATGGGTAGCTAGAAAAAATAAAATAAAAACAATGAAAGCAGAAGCCTATCTGTGGTAAAGAAAAGCACAGGAATGATGAATTGAAAGTGTATTGAAATACAAACGAACAAGTTGAAAAGGTTGTATAATGCCCAATGACACTGCATTACTTATCAACAGGTCAGTAACTTTATCACATATAAAAGTAGGATTCTAAAAAGGTTTAAAGTGAGGGGTTTGCATCTGTGTTACACCAAGGGGCCACAGCCTTAAAACAAATACAATTGTGTAGTGGAAATTACTGTGTAAGCTGTCAAACAACACAAACGTTCCATGATTGGGTCACAGAGGCAACAGATTCAGAAGGGAAGCCCAGACGTCCCTCTTCCAAGAGACACTGCTCTGCTCCTCCTGGGGGATCCTGTTAAAATCTCTCCAGCTAGGTCTGAGTCTGCCCAGGGCTTCCCTCAAGTAGGTCAAGCTTGGTAAACCATTCGAGGGACACACTCACAGCAGCCATACTAATCAGAGGCCTGAAATACCTGAGCTGATGCCTTTCAATGCGGAGGAGCAGCAGCTCTACTAGCTTCCTCAGGATGACTGAGCTCAGTTTATCTCTGTCTGAGCTCAGCCACTTTACATAAGGAGCTTTTTTCAGCTGCTTGAATCTGTTGTTTTGTTCTGTTTGTCATGATCCTTACCTCATGACCTCAAGCGATGGTTGGAACATAGATGAACCAGTATATCAAAAACTTTGCCTTTTGACACAGCTACTTCTTCACCTCAGAGCAACAAATTATTATTGCAGTTGAAGCCTCAATCCATCAGTCCATCTCCCACTCCATCCTGCCATCTCTTGTGAACAATTCTTCTACATACTTGAATTCCTTTATTTCAATGTCAAAGACTAATACCAAACTTTGAAGGACTGTTCTACCTTTATTCTAGTTAAAAGCCACAGCCTCAAACTCTTAGAACTGCAGAATTGTTGGCTTACTCAGAAAAACTTTTATTCATAGGAAAGTTACACTGATGCTTTTTATTTTGAGTGAACCCATTTAAAAAAAAAGTTGAATGCTATGTACAAATCTGTCCTCCCTGTGTTCTGCTAACTCAAATTTAAAGTTGTTTGAGGGTTCGTTCATCACCAAGCTTGCCATCAGCAGCATTTCAACTTTTTGTCTTCGCACTATCTCCAGCTAAAGAATGCACCCTAAATTATTTACAAATGATGGCAATGCTGTATAATTTAGATTCTACACGGCACACAAACAATTTTGAAGGGAGCCCTCTAGGCTGCAACAACTGTGCCAGGTCTGCAGATCAATAGATATACAAATACGTCAACATAAAGCAGCTGAACAGAATTTTACTGCACAAAACTTCAGAAGGAAATCCTGAAACAATGTCGCCTCTACTCGAAGGTCTGAGTTAGAACAGAGCCATGCCAACCATCACATTTCTCCATTTTTCCTGTCTGTCTTTTTCTTTAACCCTCAATGTGGCAGTACGTGGTGTCTCATACTTCGTTTCTGTCTTTCAGGCACATACCAAGGTGCACATTACGGGCTGCTGCTGCACACTTTGATGCTCGGCAGCCTCTGTATCAATGTCTGGTGACATAAAGAGCAGCAAAGCACTGAGCAGAGAGTGGACAAGTTTTTAAACCTGTGCTCACTGGCACATTTTATGTCTTTCAACCATTATCATCCAAAGAGCACTATCATCTCACTGTGAAATTATATTGAACCCCCCCACCCCACCACCACCACCACCACCACCACCACACACATCCCACCTACACACACACACACACACATAAACACACACAGAAAACATACAGATAGCTTATATTGTGATAAGTGTGAGTAGACAGAGGGACACATTTACAAGCCACTATATTGTATATTCAACAGGCACATCATCTGCGAGTGCAGTGGCAGAGCTAAGATTTTTCCGAGTAAGGTGAAATCAAGGGGGTCGATTATTTGTTCAAAATCCTTGCACACAAATCCCTGGTTTTGGTAAGGTGTGTCCATTTAATCAGTCACATGTTTAAACACTCGTAATGTAATTTTTAAAAGCTTGCACAATAAATTCTCCTAACCAATTTTACATGCATTTTTACAGTGCATCAATATACTCTAAAACACAGCATGTAAGAAAATCTAGCCATTCTTTGTCAATTGAAAGAGTTTTTCTGCAGGATTGTTCAAATATTCTTAAGAACAGAGGAAGACTTCTGTGAGCTTGATTCATGTTGGATTTTCCCGTTTGACTCATTGGCGCCACTAGTGTTTGAACGTGGAACTGCATCCACATCATCGCTCTCAGGCGAAGGACAGATAATTGACAGAACTAGGGCACTTCAATCAGATTTCAGCTGGGGTCGCTGCTCCAGTTGCCCCGCCCCTAGAACCGCCCTTGTGCAAGTGACTGCAACCCTTCATTTTCCTTCTGACATGATCGTTTTATTATATCCAGCTTTTGTTCACTTTTAGTCAAGCGTATAATTATTTGTAATTTTAAAAACCCTTGTGTGAAAAACAACTTTAGGCAAACAAAAAATTCAAAAGAGGAAATTTACTTCACTGAGAACTGATAAAAACAAAAATAAATGAAAATTTTAATTTAAAAAATTGGATTATTTCTAGTAAGACAACAGAGAGTTACAAATGAAGAGAATAACTTGTGTACTTAAAAAAAAGTGTTATTTTTGCTCTTGGTTTTTATAAAAAGGAAAGATTATCTATTCTTTTTATTTTGTTTTTCCTTTTAAAGTTCAGTTTGTCAACCTGCAAATATAAACTGCAAAATTTGAATTGGAACTTAATGGAAAAAAAAAAGAAAATTCTCTCAAACAAACACTTTGAACTACATCAGTTTGGTTTTTTTAAATACACTGAACTGATAGCAATTTTTCCTTTTCTTCACCTTAATCGTGAATAAGACATACATATTAATTTAACCAATCTGCATGGTTCTTACCTTTCCAACTGTGAACTCCTCTCAAACCTGCCTGACAAAAAAAGATTTGAATAATTTATCAATTGTCTTCTATTTGGATTGATTAATTCACTAATGCAAAATTAATATGTGGCTATCGTGCACCCATCTTTAATGAAGCAGTTAAGGTAGTATAGGTCCTGCCTTTACTGAAGTACTCACTGAGGAAGAGGGCAGAGGTGTGCAACTCTGAGGTATTAATCTAATACATTCATAATGATGATGTTTCATCAGAATCAACCGTCTAGTTTTCAGATTTCAGGACCGAACGGACAAACCCCAGGATTTTATGGTAGCGAGTGAGCGAGGGTTTCAACACTTTTTCTGGTGTATTTGAGAAACAAATTTAAGGTCAAGAAGGTAAAAACAGACAGTGAGAGTACACCAGATGGATAAAAGGCAAAGGTTAACCAAATGAAGGTACGGACATGAACTCTCCTTGAATGAATGGCCTTGATGCAAAGGACACACAGTGAGTCAGGTTTTTTTTATTACTAACTAAAAAAAAGTGCAAATGTTCGATCCTGCTATTTCACATTTTTACTCGTTTAATAACGCCACATGGCAACTTCTCATTTGTTGTACTTCCTGTACTAGGAAGCTCAGTTGGGGCGAAGAAATGGGACATAATGTGTGCATGTGTGCGTGCGTGTGTGTGTGTGTGCGTTTCTGCACACTCATGTCGTGCCTGTTCTTTGCTGGTGATTCACCGAGATCCCTGGCAGCCAGCCAGGACCTATTTTCTCCTTTTCTTTACATAACAGCAAACAATATCACTGAAACTGTGTGTCCTGTCCTTTTTCTTCCTCCTCCACCTCCTCCTCCTTCTTGTGTTGATCCTCAGATGCTTCCTGTTCTTCCTCGCTCCGCTGTACTTTTCATGACATCATTTCCTCTCCGCTGCTGCCAATGTGCTGCTCAGGATGGGAGACTGTGATGAAGTGAAGATTCAACACAATCTGCTGGCTTCTGTAGATTGATTGTTTTTTTTGTTTGGTTTTGCTTTTTTTTCTTTGTACAGTGCCCTAAGATGACATTTGTTGTGACTTGGTGCAATATAAATATACTGAATTGAATTGAACTGAATCAGTATGTTTTGCAGTGTGTAGTAGTGCTGCTGTAACACCCTTGGGATCGTGATGTGACTGCTCAGGAACAGGTGCTTCCTGGTCACGCCCAAAGCACAGCATGGTACAGTAGAGTGGCATGGAGCAGTGCGTGGGACGGGAACCTGTTTTTAACTGAAATGCCCCCCAGGACTTCCTACAGGCCCGGGATCTGCTATCCGTTACACCATATGCCTACAGGACTCTACCCAGCTGGAGACTAGGGCATGTTCAGCTGAAAATAGGGATTCACTGTCACAGTCTTTACCGTGCTGGGGAACAGACTATCATTCGGCCCCAACAGAGCACTGTAACGAGGTGGAAGAGAATGGTACGAGAGGGGATGGAGAGCAGAGGGGGGTCAAAAAATAGAATATCAAAGAAAAAAAAAAGAAAAAAAAAGTTTAGCATAACAGTAGAAACGATGAGGAGAAACAAGAGTCAAGCGCTGTGTTGGAGTGCGTAGGAGAGGTGTAGGCAGAGTTTAGTGTATGGACGGCTCAGTGACTCAGGTGTAAAAAAAATATTGCCGGGTCTACGTTGTGCGAGTGAGAGAGTGCCGGTGGGGGGGAGATAGGACTGTGGGGCGCAGGGCTGGCCATGTACATGGTGGCTGGGGGTGAGATCAGCTGTATCTACGGCCCGCTCCGTGACAGCCAGCCTGCACGCTGCTCACCGGTGCAGAAGCGCTAATTGAATTAAGTCTTTATTATCAGGCTGCAGAGGCAGCACTTCTCCCCATCTCTGCCCGCTTGGCTGACACTTTCTCCTTGAACACCTGCTTGACATCAACTTCCTCTTCTATTTATTTATCCCCGCTCTCCTGTGGCCAGTTACTGGCTGCATTCCTCACTCCTCTCCACCTCTTTCCCCAAACTGGCATGGCAAGAAAGACTCTGGGTGTCATTATTTTTTATGCTGCTTTTGTCTATCTGTACTGCACAATACTCCTCAACTTGGATAACTTTATCACAGCTGTACACTTCAGTATTGATTACCATCCAAAAAGGGCCCACCTTAAAAAAACATTAATTCCTCTGACTGATCCTGCCCTTCTTGGCCTTTATCACAAACCCTTTTGAGGGAATAAAGACGATAAAGCAAGATGATGTTCTAAGTTGTACTGAATAGTCTCTAGTGAGCAAGCTGGCCAATGTAATATACAGCAGCTTGGATGTGAACTAACATATATCTAGTCCCCTGTCCATTTCCACTAGCCTCAGGCTCAGGCTGCTTCCCTGGGCTCAGATTGGGCATTACTTTAGAGGACAGACAAACATGAGGCACTATTAAGTTGGCGAGCAGACTGAGGCTCTTGGACTTGGCACAACACTAGCTGTAATCTATTGACCGTTTGCATTCTCTTCTCCCATGCCCCAAAACCACAGGACTTTTCTGTATCTGTCAGTTAAATCCATTGCTCACCTCCCTCCACCTCTATCTGCTGTTTACCCACTCTATTTTTTCCCCTCTTTCTTTCCCTCCCCCTCCTATATGTCAGCTCAATCCCCCTCTATTCCATCTCTTTTCCTGCTCTTTCGTCTATTTGCGTAAATCCGTTCCTCCCTCGCTCTTTCTCGTCCTCACCCTATCCATCACCATCCCTCCCATCTCCATCTCGTCTGTTCGCTCCTCTTATCGACATGTTTCCATTTTCTAAACTGCTCTCGCTCAATCAAATTCACTCTTCCTTCTGAGACCATTTTTCATTTTCTCTTTCATTCACTCCTCCTTCCGTGCTGCCTGGGTTCACCTCGCTCCTGTCCATTCTGCTCTCCCCGGTGGGCTTTATTTCGCCCAGCCCGCAAGACACCAGGTGGGCATAGCTGTCCTTGTCACGGCTGTTGACTAGCTGGAAGCAGCGGGATATAGTGTCCTTCAGGGCCTGACACAACGGAGTAGCCAAGTGTCACTATTCCGCAAACTAAAAATTTACTCGGGATGAGATGGGATAAAAAATAAAAAAACAACAGAGAAGAAGGACAAGTAGAGGAGAGTGATGAAGGCAATGACACCAGGTCGCGTTACCAAACTGTCTCTTCGTATTTACTTGACATGATGGATTTATTTCATAACTCCGGCTTGGGTCAGTGCCACAAGTCCTTCTGTCTTGGATCCAATGCAATTTTATCAAATACCTCTTCATCTTTCGTGCCTTTGTTCCTGTTTGCATCTCGCTTTTTTGTGTGCCTTTCCCCTCGCTGTGTCTCGCTCCTGCTGCTACTGTCCTTTCCCCTCCTCTCCTCTGAATCTCTGCCAGCCAGCCAGCCAGCCAGTGCCACAACGCATTAGGGCCAAACACTATCCGACTTGCTTCTCAGGCACGTCTTACACATCAGCCCCTCAACCCTCTCATGCATACACAGAGAAACGCACATGGAAAGTCCAGCACTTCTTCACACCATCTGCCACAGTGGCTGACAGAGAGGCGGTTTACACAGAAGGCTTGGGGGAGGTCTTATTCGCAGTGGCAGACTCACTCCAACGCCACCTCTCCAATCAAAACAAAAACACAAGGACTATGTTTTCCATTCAAAACACGCACACATTCTCACTTGTGGTGACACATGACATCTCAATACATATGTTCAGACACAGTGTGATTTTCAAACGCATAGTGCTGGTCTCTCAAGCTCGCAAAAATACCTCCACATAAGAACATTTACACATGTGTACACAGGAATAAGCACAATCCCTGCTATAAACTGTTTTTATACACTAAATTCAGTACAAAGTCACAGCTTCCGTGCACAATAGCAAACAAACAGTCATTAGCAGATTTCAAGCTGCCTTTTAGTTCTGCTCGACACTGTTGTTGGTGTTCCTGCGCCTCTGGGGTGGCGCCACTGCTGTAGGTTTTAATAAAAGCATTGTCTTTGGAAGCTGTCTAATGGGACTTGAATTCATTTTGGAGGGCTGCAGCCGCTGTAGCTATGGCTGTGAATGTGGGAGGAGAGAGGGCTATTGCGCAGGGACACGGAGGCGGCTGGGTTCAGTGTCACTGCAGGACCCTCAGAGGACCGGCGCTTATTGTTGGATAGTTTCAATATACAACGTGTGGGTGTGTGAGAGTGGGTTCTGTAGTCAAGCACTGCAGGCACCTGTATAAATTTAGGTATTCCAACCTTGTGCACAAGTCAAAGCACACAGCTGACACAGTCTACTAAACATTATATAAATAAACACAGAAATACGTGACTGTTTGGGTTTTGGTATAAGGTGAGATGAAGTTAACAAGTCCCATAAAAGAGACAGTGGAGAGCAGAAATCCTAATGCACTCCAAAATGAAATTGTGATAGTTACAGGATGCTCAGAATAATGAGTTATCTCAAAACGACACACAAGTGTCTATTACGTCTTTGGGCTGACCAATCTGTGACACCATTCAGTCAACAGTTACCCCATCTGTCAGCATTCAAACACCTTGGAAAAAGCCCCTCAAAGGGACATTTGCGTCATTTATGATGGACAATAAGCGCCTGCTCTCAACAGGAGGCCAATGTTACGCCCATGATGAGGTCAAATCAAATGTTAATGCCGACATTTGGAACCACAATTCTTTGCCTTCCTTCTGTTTTCACTCTGATCCCACAGGCACCTTTGCATCCCATCAGCAGAAGCTACATGGACACATCTCTAAAGAGGCAAAGGGAATGAAAGAGTATGGCTATCTAGAAAGCAGCAGTAGAGGAAATCCTAATTGTGCCTATAAGTGTGTTCCCTCCTGTGGAGTGAAGGTGCAAGGTAACGGCCATCTTAAATCACAGCTTGGCTGTGGCCTTCATTAAAGCCATAATGCCAGACTCTCCCTTTAATGGAAATGGAAGGCAGAAAGGCTGTTGGTGTAAATTAAAGTGTAAGGCCCGAGTAGGGAAAGATTTCCCCAGCTCTGACAGGTGCGGCCTGAATTAGCTGTAGTGCTGTTCGAGCAGTCAGTGGGAGAACACTGGTATTGATTTTAAGCACTGTTGCACTTCCTATCTAAAAAGGAATGTGTATTACTCGAGCTAAGCACATCAATCACTCAGCATTCCACCACTCTCCCTTGGCATGCTTCAGATTTTGAAATGATAAACAAACAGAAACAGACCAAAACAAAAGACTGCACTGGCTGAGCTCGTACTGTACGGGCTTTGGTTGTATGCATCAGCAGCACACACCTCATAAAAGGCATCTGTGCGTGCACGCATTTGGTCCACTTCATTTTATCTTCCTGGTGTTGACAGAATGCCATCTCTATTCAGGGCATGTCCTGCATTGCGTGTCACCTTGGTCAAACAGCTGGCGTCAGCTCCTTGCGCTCTGGCTGCGGCCCACTCCTCTGTTTATGACCTGCATGTGTCAGAGTTGTTACATGCGTGCTGAGCAGCCGTGCAGTGCTGCGCCTCTCTGTGTACAACCCTGCTGCTTATCTCTGCCTTCAATCATACCCCGCTGACCCAGTCTGGAGGTGCTCACTGAGGAAGAATTAGCCTTCTTAGCCTATTCCCCACAGGGGTCAACCCATAAACAGACATGCAGACAGCTCAGCCACAATTAGACACATTCATAACCAGACACATACACCTTAAGATGTGTGATGACAAATGATAAGGCAGTGCTTAACCACAGGTGTCCTGAACGTGACCTCTCACACGTGACCTTGAACGAAAAGCTTTTCGTGTAGAGGCTAGCCATCAATCAACTCCCATCAATCACACACAAGCTACATGCTTTCACCTCTCCCCAACCCTCTTCTCCATTACATCCATCACTACACCCCAACCTTTCACTGACTTACCTGAGAACATTTCACTCTGACTCTCCCATTCGAAAACACATGCACACAGTGAACCCACAGCCTCACAGTCATCTTTGTCCTGCATTGATGGCTGCGCTAAAATCTGGGCTGTGTTGTCATTTTGTCAGGTGTTTTGTCACATCTGTAAGTGCACCGGTGGAGTCGCTCTCCGGAGACGCATCTGAGATACCAACACCCGCACTGAAACATGACCAACGTGAGCCCACTGGGAACTGACCACTGCAAAGCAGAGCCTCAGAGGTGACAGACTGTAGCTAGGAGCATCCTGAGAAACATTTGTTTAAAACGTCACTGGATCAGAAATCTCTGGAGTCCCACACATTTTCGGAATGTCATGTCTTGGGCAGCAAAGCATTTGTGGCCTTTGTGATATTCTAGCACAGAAAGCATGTGATTTTTTTTTCTTCTTTAAACCATTTTGAATTTATGTTCCCTGAAGGTCATTTTTTACAATACAGGAAGATAACGACGTGTATTTTGAAGAAAGTAATAAAGGTGACTAACTATAAAGGCTACATCTGAAGGTTGCACGAACCCTGCATTGAATTTAAATATAGCGAGATGAAGAGGGTCTTTTATTTAAATAAATAAAACAAAACAGAAAAAGCAAGGAATCATTCAGCTCTTTCTGCTGGTAATTACACATGAGAGATATACTAATTGGCTGTGTCTTTATGCAGAACCATTATCAATGTCTCTCCAAGGTAGAGGGAAAGTGAAGAGGTGGGGTAAACAATAAACTCAAAGCCGAGTCTATTTACACGTGAAAGTTGTACAAAATGTCAACATGGAAAACACAGCAAGCAAAAAAATAGTTTTTTTCAATTACCCATTTTAAATGTATGAACATTAGGATTGTAATGGTACATGTACTTTTGTCACCACGCAGACATTTTGCACAGGTACATTGAAGTACACATTCAGTACGGTGGTCACAGGTGATCTCACTCTCATATAGAATCTGGTTCTTACTGTATCTAACTGTATTTTGATATTCGCCACACGGCATAAAAAAACCAGGGGAAGATAATTTCGAAGGCCCTCTACATCAAACAAAGCATGAATGGCTGTTTCACAATAACATACAGAAGCGTAAACAATTGCCAGTTTCCTGGCCATGATTCACGGTACCATTGGAGAGCAACAAGAAGTCTACATATATGGCAAAATAATATGTCATGTAATGTACACGTTGATATCTCTATGGTAGGCACTTTGTGTATTTATGTGATATTAAGTGTCACATTCCTATAGCACTCACCTATGAAGCTTGGTGAGCATTTCACATTTTGTTTATGTTGTACTTTAACATGGGCAGATGTTATTCTGCTCTGTATTGTTTTTTTATTTTTATTTTATCAATCCTAGGTCAAATTAAATAAAGGAGACATTTCTTATTTTGCTTTATTTGCTTTTGTAAATTTTTTTTTTAATCGAGAAAGATATACCTTTCTGGAGTTTATAAAATTGTCTGCAAACTTTCTGTTTGACACAAAGCCCCGAGGACACTGTCCAAATTTTAAATTGGATTAAAAAAAAGACAATATATTGTGACTATTTTTTTATAGTGAAGTTACTCGTTGACAAATCTTGTCTTGCTGTTCATGACCTGCTACCTTAGATCATCACCACTAGCAAGTGTAGTTTGTTTTACTCTCTCTGCTTCTGGGAGAGTTATTGTCCACTTCAAACAAACAAACCAATCAAACAATTGTTGTTATTTTTTTCCACGGTTTTACTGAATCCGTACTGCCACTCGTACAGAGACAATACCAAACTGTGATATATACTGTTACACTACTAGTAAACATGTAAACTTTACTAAAAAAAAAAAACACAGTGTATTTGCAGTTCAGTGATTGGTTAGTCTGACAGTGTGGAAGCTGGGATCTTCTACAAAAAGACCAAGAATGTGAATCCTGCTGCTGTCTAATTATAAATACATTAGCTAAATAAACTCAAAGAATAATCTAATGCTGTCAAATGTCAGAATCACATACATTATTATCAACTTAGAGATGCTATATAATTACATCACGTTCCTTTTTGTCACAAACACAGGCTGATATTAAATTCTCCTTGTTAGACTGAGCTAAAAAGCCAAGAATGAGTTTTTCCATCTCCAGATACATTTTTCAACAACATATCTCCCTACTCTTTTCCAAATATCATAGGTACTCTTGGCATTTTGTTCCACATGTGGGAGTAACTTCTGACCTCGACTGCTGAGTGGTGAATGTGCAGACAGATATGAGCACATTAACATACCATTCAAAGCAGATGTTGTGCTAATGCCTATTATGTTAATAAGGATGCTAAAAGGCGCTTATTAGTTGGTATTAATATTCTATGATGTATCTGCAAACTGTGAACTTTTCCAAACAGCCACCAGCAGCCTGTAAAATTAAACACCCCATCATGAACTTGAGAGAGGTCGGTAAACTGTCTTAAAAAGATATGTAAAACAAAATATGGTAATTTTAGCTCCTTGAATGTAATAGTTATGAGGCTATGAATCCTGAAAAATGTATGTTTAAAAGAGGGCAGGAGTGTAATTGTCTTACCTTGTTTTAGGGGATGTCGTTAGCCATTCTTCATGCTTTTCAAATGTTATCAAGTAAGCTGCAATCTCCTGCAAAAGAGTGAAGAGAGGGAAAGAGGAAAGGAGTGAGGCTTAGATATGTCATCTTTAATCACTGTTCTCTTGTGTTTGTAATACATTTGTGAGGCTGCTTCATTGATATTCAGACAGTCTAACCAGCAGAACAAACAGAAGAAAGATGGAAACAGGGCCGGTGCTGTGGAGTTCAGGCAGGTAAACGCACCCTGGTAGAAGTAAAATGAAAGACAGAAGTGGGATGCATCTGAGGTCAGATCATCTTCTGAGACCATCTTTGTTATGAAAGCTTTGATCAAGTTCTCCTCTAAGGACATCAAGGTGCTCTCAGAGAGATTGACATCTCTGTGTTTGAGAGCGAGGAGCTTTTAACATTTTAGGTCCGATCCTCCCCCAAATCCCTTTGATCTGCCCTTGACACTCTTCTACGGATCAATCCACTCTTTAACCTTTGAATAATAATTACACACAAGTCTCACAATATTGACATGCATGTGTTCTGCTTTACTTCAGAAAAAAGCTGTGGATCCTTTGGAGTCAGTTGTGTACAAAAAATTAAAATAAAAAATGCTATATGCACTGAAATAATTTTTTAAAAAGCCTAAACTGCCACTGGCATAAACAACAACACTTCAAACACGTTTATGTTTCCCAAGCTCACCGTGCCAACTGCATCTGTTTGAATGTAAGGGGGAACACGTTAGCCCATACCCATCCATTTTCTCACCAAACTAATGGGCAGAAATAAAAGAACTTTGGATAATGGCTGACAACCCATTGATTACCAGTGACAGGCAGCAATTCACTCTTCACAAGAACATTTTGTCAGATTCTTACAGAGAGCAAGACACTGGGACAGACGCAGTGCCATCTTACACAATAACATTGTTTTCTTTTTTTCTAAGAATGTCACTCTCTCCTGATGTACCTGTCCATATGAAGCAATACTGTCCACAGATATTAAAGGGGACACATCCAATTTTCTGTCCATTAAATGCATTTCGTTGTGTACTTGGAGTCTCTAGGAGTGCATAAAATTAGAACTCATCAGTGCTGCGTAGATATCTTTATATTCTTTTTAGGTCAAAGATTTGAATTCCTTTAGTAATTCATTTGTAAAGATAAAGTTTCTGCACCGCTAGATAGTCGTAAATAATTTTATCAAAATGGAATGAACCAGTCTGGAAGCTAGAGGGGGGTGAGGTGTGAAGCATCTTGTTTGGATTTAAAGAGACAGCCTCAAAACGAGTTGCTTTGAGACACATCTCAGAAAACGAGACAAATAGGAGCTTGTGGAGTTACAAAAGGGAGGAAATCAGAACAAAGCATTGCAGTTCCACTTTATACCCCAATTTTAGACCCCAATTGAATGATTTAAATGAAAAAAAGAAGGATTAAAAAGAGATACGTGGAATTGCCAAAATCTGCAGTTCCTCTAATGGCCACATGAGGCTCTCAGCATATTATGCTAACATCCCCAGTGTTGCAACAAAAAAGTATATTTTTTTTAAAGTTAATTGAATAAACTGAAAAATAATACTTTATTATAGGTGCAGTGACTTTTAATTGACAAGGGACCATTACAGAGTGGATATAAAAAACAATGTCTTCAAATTCCTCACTCTGATGATCCTTCCATATCATTTATACCAAGAAAAAACAGACATGTTAGTGGCTAAATCATAAAGTCTTTGCTTAAAATACAAGCAACTAAAGATGTGACAAACGTCCAAGTCGATACAAATAAAAAAAAATGGCTCTAAACTTTTAAAAAATGTATTTTTCCTTATGAATACAAGGGTTTTCCAATTGACTCATTAATGGCGTGTTACCAGTGTGACCTGGCACAAGACACAGCTGACTGGCAATAGCCCACAGGGATGCTGCAGGGTGTCTCAGTGTGAAGGGTTCCCAGGCTAGCAGGCGTCCCAAATGAGAAAGGAGTGGTAGCACGGCGGGTAATACCGCCTCCAGGTGCAGGCTGGGAGATTACTCTGTGTTGATTAACTTACTGTTCCCCTGGCCTAACGACCAGAGGCATGAAAGCCATAAGAAGACAGATTTTTAAATTCAAAAAGACTCGAAGGGGGTGAAGGTTGACAAGAGGAGCTCTGAGCTGCTTCTACGCTTCATAATTTCTAGTATAAAACAGGAAAATGAACAATGAGGGCCACGGTGGATCCATGGTCAGTGGTGCGGTTTTGTAAACCTGAGGCTGCAAATTCAAGCCTGGGTTGCATAAAACAATTGCCAGATTTTTGCAGTTGCCCCCCCGTTAGGAACGGAAGCTGCTGATAAATAAACAAAAGAAAAATGAACAGTAACAAAAAACTAAAATAAACGGCCAACAACTAATGTGAACTAGAAGCAACATTACTTTCATCTATATTTGTTTGAAAAATACAAATAAATTATTGATTTTAATAATCTCAGCTATTCCGTGTTCATTTTTGTAGAACTACAGGGTATTAAAAACCCTCCTTCAGTGACCTTTGTGGCTCTTTGCACACAGTCCTTCCATCACTCTTGTCTTTGAAATTGAGCCACAGCCGTCGCCTCAGTGGAGGGGGGGAAATGAAATAGGGGACCACATGGTCTCGTATTTCGAAAGATTTCAACGAAAAAAAAAAACTGAAAAGTGCACCTCTACCTCTGGCTCTTAGCTCACCCCTCCCTGTCGGAACAGATGCCAGGGATTATTCCAAGCCCCCGACCAGCCATAAAGGTGCAATAATCTTATGGTGAGGAAACAAACAAAAACAGACGTGCAGCCATTAAACAGCTGCAAAGAGACAAAGTTTGCATGGGGCGGCTATATGTGAGGCTATAGTGCGCGTTTGGGTTAGGCAAACACACTTGAGAGTTGGTGCGAGGGGCAGGGAGGGAGAAAGGCGTAAGCAGTGTGCTGAACACTGATGGTGCATCAAAGTCAAAGCAGCTGCCGTCAGTGAGCCCTGGACTCTATCTGCTGACCTCACTGCCTCTGGCCCGCTCTCCGCCACTGGGGAAATATTCAGAGGAGGCTCTCTGAACACACACCTACTACCTTTACTCTACTTAAAGTCAGAATCTACCTCATGCAAGGTTGTTTGTACTTCACTCCTTTGTGAATCACCCTTCTCACTGACACAACCCTCGGTTAAGGTTTTATTCAGGAGTACTAACATGCTGTCATAGTTTGTGTTGTACCCTGCTTAGCTCAAATTAAGGCATACTCCCACAGAAATCTGATCTCAATAGATCTCAATAAAAAAAACAGCAAAAGCTTGCAGTGAAGCAGAGACTAAACAATACCTTCTCCAATTGACACGGTGGTTGCAAATAAGGGTGCCTTTCATTTTCCGGGGGAAACAACAACCCGAAGCTTGTTTGTTCTAACTCAGCCATCTCATTTGTTTCTTTTGTCTCTGTAAAAGCTATGACACACTGTTAGCAGAGGGGGCCGCGCTGGAACATGACGGAGCGGTTTCAGGGCTGATGGCGAGGCGAGAGTGTTTGCTTCAGTGTTACAATCAGTAGGTCTGATTACTGGTTACCTGTCTGCACACGGCGCTTCATTAACATGCTTTCAGGGGCTGTCACTCCCGCACTCATCAGTGTGTGCCCCCCACCACCACCCCCTGGTAGCCTGCACACAGTTCACGCCTACCTCGCTCCATTTTGCTCCCTCTCTTTCCCATAACCGCTGAGGTGAAAAGGAAAGCCACCATGAGAAAATTTCCATTTTGAGATGACTGGCTTTTACTGTCTCGCTCTTCAAATGATATTTCCATTCTGAAGGTACAACATTTCCTCCAGTGAGAATCATCTTTTGAAAAGTCTACCTATTTGAAATCGGAGATGACACTAACATATTCATCCCATTTCATGTTTTTGCGTCAAGACGGGCTGGTGTGGGAGCAGGAGCAATAAACTTTTGGAAGAATACACACACTGCTTGACTCAACCCCAATTCTAATAGTATTATTAAATGTGATGACTTCAGCAGAAACTCTTCTTGGGCCTGATCAGATGAATGTCTCTAAAGCATTTCACTTTCCCATCGCACAAAGGGTTTCAAACACAGACCTGTTGTCTAATGGACAGGTTCCAGTGTAGATGTATACTGTTCCTGAATGACTGGTGGTTAGTTGTTGTTTGTTTTTTACCTCTCTTATTCTGCAATCTTTGATTTATGAGAGCGAAGAGATGTGTTGAGAAGAGCGTTTTGGATGACAAGCCTGATCACTTAAAACAACTGTCACTGTGTCATTAGGAGAAGAGATAGGTTTGTCTGGGCATTATCTCAGGACAGATCAGGCACCTGTCTCTAAACACCATCCATAATGTTTCTGCTCTCCGTCTGCAATTTGTGCATTTAGGCTGCCAAGAAATAAGAGGTGAGATACTTTTCTGTGCAAACCTTTAAGTTCAAAGAAACACCAGTGTCTTTAAAGTTTACTTTACTATGATGTTGTCATCACTCCACCAAATACATAAATAACCATAAAATAAATGTACATTTTAAGAATTACATCATACGTTTGCCAATTACAGTATTATTCCAGTTACAGTGGTGCTCCAGTGACACTAATGAAAATGCACTTAATAAATAGCTGTATTAGAAAATCTAACTTTAGCAACAGTATTGATTTCAGTAAAAGCTCGAGCTAATGAAATGAATATGAGGGAGCAGGGAGATGTGAAAGAATAGATGGAGTGAAGTTTGGTTAGAGAGCAGAGCACAGCGCCTCCAGCCTGCCTCGTGGTGAAGGCTGGGGAATGCATCCTCAAAGCGTTGACCTTGCCCTGCACTTGAAAGCAGGAAGTGGATGAAAACGAAGGGGGTGGGAAAGAACGGATACGGTGAGAAGAGCCCTCCCTGATGACCCTGGGTTTCACTGTGGAGTGCCAGGTTATCTGATATTTCCTCCAGGGCAGCCCAGGAAACCAACCTGACCAGGGGCAGGCATAAATGGACTGGTACTGCGTTTGGGGAGGGCAGAGGGGGGGTGGAGTTCGCTGAAGCACCAGGCAATCAAGAGATTACACCCACACACACACTCGCACACAAACGCGTATACACACACAAAATCTAATGCAATTAGGCACAGATGGAGATGAGCACAGAAAAAGGGGGATGAAGGAGGCGGGTCGGGAGTTAGTGAAAAGGGAGAAGATAATCAAAAAGGAAAGTGGAAGAAAAAAAAGTTTAAAGTTTTTTCCTTCTCTTCATGACAATAAAAAATGGATTTCAAACAGCAAAGGTGTGAAGGCATGGTGATTAAAAAAAGTGTGCTTTGGTTCGATTCTGCAAGCAAAAGCACCTTAGCTGAATTCTTTTTTTGTTTATACTTCATGAATTCTTAATGCACAAGCAATAATGTATCACACACCATATCTATGCAATCTCATATGGTCATATTACTCTTTAAGCTGGGAAAGTGTTCAGGTGGAGTGAATCTGTTTTAGCCGGTCGTAACCTCCAGCTAGCCTTTCAGACTGTTTGGGCATGTCTTATGAAAGGATGCAGAGGAACTACTATCAAGACAAATGGTCAGCACAGAGGAAAATAGAGAGAAACTAAGAGAGATGAGACAGAGGAGGAGGAGAGTGAGAGAGTTTGTAAAGTGAAAGTAAGCAACAATAGAGTGTGCTGTTGACAGATGCACTTGGCATCTGCTGTAGAGGAATGAGGCTCTTCTATGAGTCCCTGTGCTGGGTTAAAAAGATGCCCTCTACAGCATACTGCTCATAAGAATCTGCATGAGGTCTCCCTGCTGACAGGGGGAAGTGGGAGTCAAACTGTGTCCACTCTGTTACTCCACTGTGAAATGAAACAAACTTGTTCTGCCCCCACCCCAGAAAAAAAAAAATACATGGATCACTTTGCATATTTGGCAACAGATGTTATAGTGATTGAAAAAAAAAAACCACCAGCAACAGAAATTATCAGAAAAAAACAGTTCAGTATTCAACCCCCTCAAGTAATGCATTATTTTAAAGGAGTGTGGGGGTGTGTGTGTGTGTGGGTGGGGGGGGGGGGGGGGG
>JARVGW010000047.1:7865850-7883550 GCA_031762495.1 Anablepsoides rubrolineatus | reverse complement strand
GCAATACAAGAGTTTAAGCACAGGGACAAAATGTTGACATAGCCTTTTACTAACCCAGCCTGCTCTGGAGCAAATGCAGAATATATGAAGTGGGCAGATGAAGGTTGAAAATGTAAAAAGGAAAAAAAAAACACAGAAAAGAAAAGCAGCAGTTCAGGAAACTTTAGCAGCAGCTGGGAAAGAAAGAAAAAAAAACCGATGATGCCTGATTTGTATTCAACCCTCAGTCCACGAATTCTCGTTGAGCAGCTTTGAGGTTGGGAGATTTTGAAAGTTTATGAGGAGAGTGCACATTGCTGCAAAGGAGCGTATGGAAAGACTAACAGGAAGGCTGCACCTTTAGTGGCTCAGCAGGTTTTATTATTATTTTTTCTTTGTACAAACACTTGGAAGAGTGTGCCAGGCATGAAGGTCAGCCTGCCTCCTCATCAGCCCTTTTGTGTGGGTCACACAGCGCACAAAGCAGCTGGAGGCTGGGCGGCTTAGGGGTGCAGGGTGGCCCGTCTTTAACCACCACTCCCTGCCTAATTACCTTCCTGCCCTGGCCCCGTGTCCATCCAGACCTCTTCAGTAAGTAAGGCTGCCTAGATGGCTGGGAGCCTGGCCTCATTAGATCATACCAAGTCCACCTGACTGAAGCAACGTGGACTTCTGGACGCCATCATAGGCTAATACACCAACAGGAAATACTGAGATGAACAATAAAAACACATATAGCAACATCTTAGAGGTACAAATCTCAGAGCTCATCCCAGGCATATTAGTCATATTAGTCACTTAAACCCAGGTGTTATAGTAGTGATTCATACACACTGTATCCAGGTGATTAGTCCCCTAATGGGTCTACTAAGCACACACAAATACACACACTCGCCAGTGCTACCCCGCCTCCCATAAGAAGCTTTGAATCCCTCCCATGCTAGCAGAGTTTCCTTGTCAGCGTCTTTCTCGCCGAGATGGAAAAAGCTACTTTACTTAGGGGTCTTATTTGTTTGCCTGTTTGTTTCTCCCCTGTTCGCTTTCATCTTTATCTTTTATGACTGCCCCCTTCTCCCATCCAAACTCTCCAGAGAGAGACAGGCGTGGAGCGCGAGGATTGCTGGGGAGGGAGGCGTGTAGGAAAGGCAGAAGACAGGGAGGGGGTGCTCCTTTGAAGGAGAACGAGGAGAATTGAAAATGGCCGGTGATATGAACTAGGCGAGACGGAGGGAGCCAATTCATCTGGGATAACACAGGGGTGGGAGAATGGGTGAGGGGGATAAAAAAAAGAGGAAGAAAGTAAGAGAAGAGAGAGATGGTGTTTATATGAAGAAGGGAAATTAGGAGTTAAAAAACCCCCAACTCTGTTAGGTTTAACTTGGACAGAATTATCTTTACCCAGGGAGTAGACTTGGCCATGTTCTCACTGTGAGGCTGTCAGTGCAGGCAGAGGCCACAGGGAGGTGCTGTGACAGAGGGGGCTTTGACAAGAAACCTCCTCTCACCAGCTCATCAAGCGGTGTCCCACTCCAGAGGACAAGCTGTTTTCTCCCTTATATAGAGAATGCAAACAAATCCTACACTAAACTTTTCGCTCACGTAACAAGAATAGATGGCAGTAGAAGTTTCAAACAGGCCTTGTTTGAGCACAATTTCTTTTGTTTTCCCCACCTAATGCGGCTAGGATCTAACCATCCCCATGCAGATTTGTAATTAAGATTCTCTCATCAAGCTCCTTTGTTTTTCCATTCCCTGTTTTCCACTGGTCTCTTTTCGCTGAGCTTCCACACTGTGGTTGTCATCTTTGTGTTACACAAATAGAATCAGAGGAGAAAAGTCAAGAGTGAACAAAAACAGCTGCACTGCATGAATCTTTTGAGGGACTATATTAACATTTACATCTTCTGATCCCCCCCCCCCCCTTCCTCTTGCTCTTCAGTTCAGTGTTGAGTGTCATTTATTTATTTTGCTGGTTAATTTCTTTAGCTGCTATACTCTGGGGCGTCCATGTTGTAATAAAGAATGAGGTGATTTGTTTTCTCTCTCTCTTTCATCGCTGTGCTGCTTTTGCTCGTCCCTGATGGTTTGGACCATACAGAGCCTGTAAGATGGAAGTCAGTATATTAATCAAGATGGTGACAAAGGAAAGCAACCCACATACTGCCGAGTCCCACTGGTCTGCATCACGCCCCATCCCAAAATTCACTCGGCTTCCGAGGTCACCCTATTGTGCGGAAGCGACGGGCTATTTTCGATCTGTATTGTACTTGACAACTCAAACGGTTTCCGAGGGACAGACTCTGTCACATGCGCTCACTTCCCAAATTATGTCCTTGACTTTGACCCTCACCCAGCTACTTTAATCTCAAGCTCTGGGCATAACTTGTCACGCCTGGCCCACAATATGAGTTGGTATAACTACCCGTAAACACATCCTGTAGGCAATTTCGGCCTTCAGCTCAACGCCCTCCCCTAAAAAGTCATCCTGTACGTTTCTGAAACAAGCCAAAACTCTGTGATGAAAAGCTGTACAAAAACAAAACCAAGTATTCTTTCTGAGTCATTCTCTAAAAGCTTTGCTCTCTGTTTTTCTTTTTTTTTTCTTTGACTGGATCCATTGGATCTCTCTTCCTTTATCATCCATTTTTTTGCTCTCTCTCTGACTGTGAACCTTTTCACTCTTTGCCACGCTGCATTTTTCTTTTCCTCACTCTCTTTCTCTCTCAAGCGCTTTCTCGTTCAAGGCTTTTTGAGAGGGCCATTCCCCCTGACGTTTACAAATGAAATGAATGAAAACCATTGGTACGTGACTCCTCTACAGAGAAACGCTCCATTATACTTTGGTTTACTCAAAAAAGGAGCCTCCCCGTGATTGGCTAAAAGCAGGAATGCCAGGCTGAAAAGGGTTACCAAAGATAGCAGAGGATTCAAGGAAGTGGAATAATGGCAGGCTTAGAGAGAGAGAGCCTTACCCAATGTTTTTTAGCCCTTTGGAAATTGATTTATTCTTACCGATCCAACAGACCCCATGTATTCTCAACCAATGGATGAAGGATGAAAGGTATCATTTGTCAGAAACCCACTGGTCCACTCAAGAGAGCAGGAATTGTTTGTGAACATGGATAAGAATCCTGTATGTACACGCACAGTTATGTGTCATCCAAGTTACTTTTACTTTTTTATTTTTTATCTTTTTTTTTTTTAGTCAGGACTGCAGCTACCACACTGAGAAATGGGGAAAACTTTTTAAGCCAAAACAATTTTTGCTTCCTGGTCCCACTCGATGTTCCTTAAATCAGATTTCAATTGCTTTCTATTCATATTGACGGCTATATTATCCTGTGAAATGCTGCAAGCACAGTATAAAAGAGGTCCTTTTTTGAAATAAAGTGTTCAACCTAAAAAAACAGGATGAATATGTCTGTTTTCTTTCATCTTGTATCCCAGGGTGGCAGTTATGTTTTTCCTCTAATGAAGATGTGCTATCAACCTTGAAGCTTTGCAAACATGTTGTACACTGAATGAAAAGTAGCTTATCAAAAGGATATTCCCTACAAATCTTTTTCTGTTGACTTATCACATTTTACCTCTCGATCAGCTCATACAGCAGATTTTTATTTTGTTGCGTTTACTGTGCTGCTGTCCCAATAAACAGTGATGGTTTTTTCCCCCAACTGTTTTGATGTTTTTATGATTTACAGGTATTTAATTTCATGACAACAGAAAGAATCATTAGCAGAGTTGTATCGTTAAATTTAGCAATGAGCTCAATAAAGCTATGCTGGTGAGAAATCAAACAATCTGCCTCGGTGATGGAGAATCCTCAGCAGATGCCAATCAAACAATCAGCGATACAGCTTCGAGTCCTGGGAGGGGTGTAATGGACTTCAATGTGAAGGCAAGGACGCTTTGCTCAGTAGATGACAAAACGGTAACACACAGAGCAGCGTGCTCAAATAAAACTAAATCATTTCAAACAACAACACTGCTGCGCTGGGACCCCTCCTCTTTCCCCCCCTGATCCAGGAGCTCCCAGCTTTTCAGAATCCTGCACTGAAAGCCGGCCCGGCTGCATCTCATCGCCTCCCTTTTCTCCCCAGCTCTCGCTGCTCACATCCAGCCTCACTTCCTCCCATCATAAATCTGGATAAATCCACAAACCACTGTCTGGCATGCTCCATCTGTCTCCCTCACTCATGTACAGCTAGAGAAAACCTCTCTGCACCCCTGCCTGCCAGCAGGCTGTCCTCCAGGCTCACTTAAAAAAGAATGAAACAGACAAAACCTGGGGGGGAGGGGGGAGGAGGGGGCACACACACACTCAAAGTACACTGTAAAGTCAGCATGAAGACCCAGTAGTATCTGTATCGCAGCAAATACCCATCTCTGTAAAGCAAACTCTAAATGGCATTTTTTTAAAACAGTAATTCTGCAGATGCACTATTTAATGATGCAAACGGATAAAGACAAGCAGATGGAATGAATTCAGGAAAAATATCAAAATGTCTGGCAAATTCACTGTGAGGTGTTCAGATTCAGTAAAGCTGTGATTTTCCAGGTCAGTTTTGCTTTTAAAGCTGTTGGAGTCTAACTTTTTTTTCTGTCCTGAACATAAACAAAAAAGTTGATATTCTTGTTTACTTGCTTAAAAACATGTTTCACCAAAATTCAGACAGAATGTCAAGTTATTTCTATAGCACGTAAAAACAAAGTGGATCAAAGTGTTTTATGATTCAGTCAAACTAAAACAACAGAAACAACGATTGTACAACTGTAACTTGAAAATAACAGCTTGTTATTTCTCCGCAACTTCCATCCATCCATTTTCTTTGCCTACTTTTTCATGTGAGGTCGAGAAGCTGGTGGTGCCTATCTCCAGTGCTCATTGAGTGACAGGTGTGGTAAAACCTGGACGGATTGCAAGTCCATCACAGGAACACAGAGACAAATGAAACAGATAAACATTCACATATTACACTCAAACCCAGAGACAATTAAGAGTTGTCAAATAACCTAACTTGCATGCTTTTTGGAGAAAAATGGAGTACAAACTTAAGTCGGAGGAATCTCTTCAAACCTGTTGCTTTGAGGTGACAAATCTAACCACCATCCTGCTCTCTGTGATTTGTCTACGAGTTTCACAACAATGTTCACATCCATCCATCAGCTAAACCCGTTTCTTCCTTTCAGGGTCATAGGGGTCACTGGTGCCCATCCAGCAGTCACTGTGCGAGTGGTGGGGTACACCCTGGTTTGATTGCAAGTCCATCACAGGGCATAATGGAAACAATCCACCACTTACTCTCTCA
Source organism: Anablepsoides rubrolineatus (assembly GCA_031762495.1). Lineage (NCBI taxonomy): Eukaryota > Metazoa > Chordata > Actinopteri > Cyprinodontiformes > Rivulidae > Anablepsoides > Anablepsoides rubrolineatus. The sequence continues at coordinate 7,878,262 of JARVGW010000047.1, read as the reverse complement.
CTAACACCTAGGGACAATTTAGAGTTGCCAATTAACCTAACAGTCATGTTTTTGGTTTGTGGGAATAAACCAGAGTACCTGGAGAAAATCCATTCATGCACGGAGAGAACATGCTAACTCTACCCAGAAAGGTATCCGGTCAGGATTTGATCTGGCAACCTTTTAGCTGACAGGGAACAGCTCTACCAACTGTGCAAAATCTTGTAAACATAAAAATGCAAATAAACCAGATAAACTTTCTCAATAAATTGTCCTAAAAGTAGCCAAATCCAATGCCAAACAGGCTAATTAGCTGAGGCTAAATTAGCCCTAATAGTCTCTGAATAAAAAAGTCTGGCCCCTGAGGGAATTTTGTTGATGGTACTTGCCAAAAAGTATGCCATAGTAATTATTAACGCAAACTGTTGATGAAGATAGTGAAAACAAACAAAACAAAAAAAAAAAGATCTACCAGTGATGATGAATATGTTTGAAATGACATTTTACAATATATATTTATCTTCCACAGTAACAACATCTCTTTTTCATGCTGAAAATACTGTATCTGTTCCACGGTTTTTGACTTGCACTGAGGCGGCGAAATCAGGAGCAGGCAGCGTCAGATGCTGACAGTCACACAGTGAACATAGGAGGATGGCGCTCTGCTTTCAACATGCATGCTAGCTTAGCTTGCACACACTCACACAGATAAAAGCTGCTCCAACAGATCACAGCCCAGCAGTCCACACTGGGCTCATTACATCCCACCCACCTCTTCCAAACACAACCACCAGGGTCCTGACCACACAGTGGGTCGACGCCCAGCCACAGGGGTCCGTGTGTAAGCATTCAGCAGAGTGAGAAACAACAACGCCAGTGGGCTCATATCATCATCCACCTCACAGCTCCCAGGGCCTGACATCTCCTCACAGTGCTATTGTTTCGCCTGAGTGCTGCTCTCTTGCCCTTTTCTCTCCACTACAGCGCGTAGGGAGAGGCTGGCGCAGTCAACGGGTTGGGGCTTGTTTGGACAGCAGGGGACCCCAATGGCACACAGTGACAAACATCAAATGTGATTGGTCAAAAGAGGCAAAGGGGAGTTTGACAGGAAAATAATGTGACTGAATCAGGTCCCGGGAGTATTTTATTCTTTTTGTGTAACACAAAATATATTGGAGTAAAATAAAAATAGAGAGAGGAGAAAAAAAATCACTTTACCTGTTGATGACAGACACAGTCCCAGAGAATCCACACACATAGAAAAAAGCATTATTTAGTTGCTTTTATGTGTTAAAAAATACCTTGACGCAATTAAACAAAGGACAGTTGGATTAAGATTTTAAAACCTGTGAAGCTTTCGTCTTTAAAGCAACTTTGTTATTTTGTTTCCTTTTTAAGCCCAATGTGTACGTTGTTGTTTGATGTGGAGATCAGTAAGAGACATTTTACTTTCACTGTTGCAACGTGTCAATTTTTATAAAGCAAAATATAGACCAAACAGCATTTGACAGATCCCCAGTCTTTAACCAGGCCTATAGTTGCACTTGTTTTGATTAGATACTGTCACACATTTTTAGAAAAAATACATCATAATTGTATGACCTTGGTTTGCATAGACACTGGAGACCCCAGTGAGGAAGGCTGCATCCATCAAGACAAACCATTTACTGTATGAGACTCCTGACACATAATGATATATGCATGCACTTCCAACAACTACACTATTAGTCAAAGTATAAATCAGAAGGTCAGGACAGTTTTCTTTTTTTCCAAAGCTAGGGAGGCACAAAATCATGCAAAATGAAACCATATTATATTAAAACAGAATTACATTGTGAACAAAATGCCTGCTGTAAAAATAATCAGCGTGTGAGGGGAATGTGCTCGTCTGAGTGTCTTCGTTGAGACGGGATGACCTGTGTGTAATGACCTGTGTGTGATGGTTAGAGGAAGGTTGTGGTCTCCGTCTAATACCACCCATTCAGGTCGAGACTGATTATAATAATCAGCAGGAAAGCCACTGATGAGCTAGTTGTCCCAATTGACTTTCCTCACTGGTGTTAAAAAAAATAAATAAATGTTTCGTCCAATACATGATGTGGTATTTCTTGATTTATTCATACTGTGCTTCCATCAGTCTGCCTCTTATCTCTGAGATCTTTCATAGTTGTTCTATAACAACAATACAGCAGCTGAGGTTTTTCTATTCCGCGTGAAATGAGTCTGCAGACGGACCACCACCTGTCATCAATGCAAGCAGCCTGTCATCAACAAAAACAAACTGTGTCACGTCATTATTGTACTGAAGCAAAACCACTTGTCTCGCCATGATAATCTTTGTTCTCTGCTGTTATGTTCCCATTAGTTCTTATTTCTTGGAGGTGGAAACCATTTTTTCCACTTTTTTTTTTATTTAAAACACAAAACGTGATGACATTAGCAAGGACAATAGATTTTTTTTTCTTTTAGAGGACAGGAGACCCATTGAATTTCATGAATTATAAAGGAATAGCTTTCACTGAGCACCTGCTGCCTTTCATAACAGAGTTTTAAACCAAAATAATCCTAAATTGAGAAATGACAATGTTGTAGCTGGTTGGATCAAACCTTGAAACTGTCATACACAATCTAATTCAAAATTGTGCTGACAGTATGTGCTGGGGGTAACTTTTAGCTACAATTTCAGCATAATATCTATAAGAGTCACTAAATTCTAGTCATTTTTGTGTTTTTAAGTTAGTTAGCTGTAGAGGCCATTTTGAAATGGGGTTGACTCCAAAAGTTATTTAGTTGTAGATTTCCATCCCTCCATTATCTTCTGCTAATTCTGCATCAGGTTGCGGGAGCAGCAGCTTGAGCAGGAAAGACCAGACCTCTATTTCCCCAGCCACCTCTTCCAGCTCTTCTGGGGGGATTCCAAGACCTTCCCAGGCCAGATGAGAGACATCGTCCCTCCAATGTGTCCTGGATTTTCCTCAGGGTCTCCTCCCAGTCGGACATGTTTGAAGCACCTCCATTGGGAGGCGTCCGGGAAGCATCTTTACCAGATGAGGCGCTCCTTTGAGTCTCTCCCAGAAAACTGGACTTCTCACTCTGCCTCTAAGGGAAAATCCATCTACTCTGCAGAGTAAATTCATTTTGACCACCTGTATCCGCGATGTTATCTTTGGTCACTACCTAATGTTTGTGGCCATAGATGAAGGTAGGAATGTAGACTGATTGGTAAACAGAGAGCTTGGCCTTACAGCTAAGCTCCCTCTTCACCACTGTTGCGATAAGCAATAAATCATATCATCGCACAATAAATTTTATCATTTTCATTTGCCTGCTTGTTTGTCGTGTCTCCCTCCTTTCTACTCCTTGGAGTAGGGAGGAGTGAACTCTCAAGTCAGATATTTGCCAGACACACGGTCTTGTAACCTCAATAGCATGAAAGCCGGGTTAACAGGCATTTAGTTAGAGGGGTATCTTTAGTTTTCCAATGCCTTCTTTCAGCTGGCGATGCCTTAGGGCACCATGCCAAACCTTGACTTTGCCAAGTTTTTTTTTTTTATTATTACTACAAAAAGTTTGTAAATTTCGTAAGCAACAAGCGAGTAACCGCAATTATTTTATGAAGCCAGAGGAAGACACATAAAGAATAAATTGTGCCAGCTTGGATAGAAGAGGTGAAAGGTGATTTTACAGCTTCAGAAGCTGTCGTGTGATCTTTTCCCATTCTCTGGTCTAGATCAGAACGTAACTTTTTTTTACATATGTAAATTTCATAAACTTCCATAAGTTTCAAGGGAAGTATCATTATATTAGTTTAAAATGGTCTTATACAATATTATCGCTTATCGCAATAATTACTGAGACAATTTATGGTCCAGCAAAATTGAATATTGCAGGTCAATTCAAAACAAGCCAGTACACAAAACTGTGGAAGCCGCACTAATCCATCTGTCAATTCTTCCCTCAAGCGTAAACAAAACCCCATGTTACTTATGGTAAATTCATACTTTTTAAGCAAAACCTCACCCCAACCAACGCAGAGTGTTATTGCATTGTTTCGTCCAGAACTGCACCAGACTGAAAAATAGAGTTACGGTTAAACGGATGATGGCAACATTTTAAACAAAGATCTTTTAAACAAATCATTCAGAATGTGTGTTTGGTATCAGTCTCTGCTACTACCACATCAAATTTTAGGTCATTTTCTGTAAAATGATCTTAGCTGTAGACATTTTTTGTGTTTTTGAAAGTTTGTTTGCTGCGGCAGCCATTTGGTTTCAAGTTAACTCCAAAAGGTAATTGTGGATGTATATTCAGTGACACACACACAAAAACATGGGCAAAACATTACCATCTGCCTTCGCCTTTTGGCGGCAGGCGATAATGAATGTACTGGAATTTATCTTCTCATACTTCAGGAATCCCCCCCTCCACCCTCCTTCACACACACACTTTTACTACTAAACGTCCAAGAAACCTCCATCAATTTTTCTGCAAACAAATTGAATCTTGCAGTACACACTGAGACAAATTCACTATGGTAACAGCACGTAACACCATCCTCAATATCTCTTTGTACATGCGTCTTCATTAGGATTCATGGATCATCAATGAAAACAATTCTTTGGTCTCATTTGGCTCCATACGAATAATTGTTTACAAAGCGACGTGAAATAAAACTATGGATCCTGCGTGTTTGGACTAAATACTGTGGAATTTTCTGCTTTTTATGCCACTGCAACACATCCAATACTCACTGTTTGTATTTACTTTCGAAGAAACTGTAACTTTTTGTTATTATCAAACAATCATAAAAGCACAGCAATGTCAAATCAAGTATATATAATGTACTGATCATCAATGCCTGTTCATTTTTTAATACAAGTTAATAAAACAAAGGCTAAAACCACAGATTAAAAATCCCTACCGCTCTCACATATTCTTTATTATTATTAAAATATTATATAATATATAATGTACATCATAAAAAAGAACGTAACAATAAACAATATACATAACAAATGTTTTACTTTTCTTTTTTACACTCAGACAATTTATACTTATTCATGACTCTAACTTTGAAGATATGTTTAAATTTTCTTTTTTTTCCTGTCTTCCTTTCATCATAATTTTACACGTCTAACTGAAGGTAGTTAAGCATTAGTACTCACAGTAGGCTTTTCGAACATGAATTGTCCTTGAAACTCACAAATCCTTTTGTCAACTAATTTTTAATATTTACAGATATTTTTTGTTTTATGCATAATTTGAGATTTTTGGAAATCTACCAAGTTTTTAACATTTTAATACTGATTCAATAAAAAGTTAATTTGTTGGTTTTATGCAAGTTGTTTGATTCAAATTCTTATGTCTCCTTTTTAAAGAATACAAACAAAAATTAGTGGCACAACTAACCCTGAGCTGAAACAGCTTTCATTTTGTACCTTATTTACTGTGTTGTGTATCAAATATTTCATGAGTGATATCCAAGCCAAACAACTCACTAAAACTCTAAATATATAGAAAAAAAAAACATTACTTAACTCATGAAGGCTTAGTTGTACATTTGTATACTTATTTCCTTCTGGACAGCATTACAAGAGCAAGCTGTTTCAAAATGAGTCTAGAGACGACAACATGTCCTAATTGATATGACCTTTAATTGCTCATCCAGTTCAGAGGAGAGAAGAGGAAGACATCAAGCCGGTCCACTGTGGCTCGGGCTAAAGAGGCGCTCTGTAGATCGGCCTACACTCCCAGGCCCCGTGGACATAATTAAACCTGAATAACAAAACACTTAGACAAGTGCTCGACTCTTCTGAACAAGACTCAGGAAACATACAGGACACCAGCTCAGACAGGTTTCACTGTGGATTTGTTGTTCTAGTGCTGAGTGGAATTTGATATGAGCGGTTGAACAACATGAATGAGGTCCTGTCACCACGCTTAATACAAATATTTATTTCCACTAAGTGCTTTAGGGAAAAAAAACTATGTTAAAAGGTACTTATTCATGGTTAAAAATGTATAGAAATTAACATGAACAATATTTTTCTCATTTAAACAGTAAATGTTTTCATAAGTAAAAAAAAATGTTAGCAGAATATGTAAGTGGCTTCCATCTACCATGTGTTTGTCCACCTACGGAAACAAGCAAAGTGACTAAAAAATGGTGACATGCATGGAAGAGATTTGTGGGATCTTCAGGGGTCCAGACGTCTAAAAGTTTTGATGACTTGCTGTATGTTCAGATTTGTTGATTTTAACCTTTATTTCATGTTTTCGTAGATAAAGTGCTTTGTTTACATCAAGTGCAAGTTTGGCAATTTGAAAACTACTGGAATAAACGGTTTTAAATGGCACCACTGGATACAAACAAAAAGTAAGAAAATGTTGTGTTTGGTAGATTAGTTCTTGTTGTAAATTGTTACAACAAGAACTTAAATAAAAAATAAATCTTACATTGAGCACCTGATTTGCAGCAACCCACATACTCCGCTCTACTGCTCATCCCACACATGCATGTTCCTTACAAATGTGGCACCATTTAATTAACAGGCTTTCCAACAGTATAAGATTTATTGCCAAGATGCAGAAATAATCTACCAAGCACTAATTTTCATACTTCTTATGCTTTAATAGGATTTTGATAATATTTTTTAAATGTTTGATGTCATAGTTTGTTATGAGTACTGTTAAATAATGTAGGCACATCACATTTCCAAAGAAACATTTGCACTGGTTGCTTTAATATTTATACAAAGCTTATTTGCACTTCAAGAAACAGTTTCTAGTGACAGCAACTGGACTTTTACATGGAATAAGACATCACTAATTTATACTGAAGACCAGAAGCATCTCCTTTGAGTGAGTGCTCAGCTTGAAGTAAGCCAAAGGTTCAAGCTGTCCGCTGGGGCCACGGCAATATGTTTGACTACTATGTATTCAGACCAGCAAACTGCTGGTGACCACATGAGGTCTGCTGGCCTTTTGCAGACCTCCATCATATCCACCTGCAGTCTGCCTGCACCCCAGAGAGCTCCCCATACAACTGCTATAAGGATGCAGGTGCTGGCCGTCCAGACGAGGGGCTCATTAGTTTTCCTGTGGCTCACCAGCTACTGATTGCTGCGGCCTAAGCTGCCTTGCCTGGAGGGCGGGGACGGGTCCTGATTGAGAGCGTGCTTTATTACAGGGGCTTAGATGGGGGGGCTTCAGGATTAACACATAAGTCTTCCACCTTCATGGGCGCGAAGAGCACTTGTGGTGCTCCATGCAGCTGGAGGCAGAGAGCAGCCCAGGGAGAGAAACAGCTTTTCTCACTTTGCACTGATAGACTGACCGGGGGCTTAACTCGCACATCCTGGAGGTCCGGATGGATTTATGTTACTTACAGCAGTCAACCTAAATCTCCAAAGGGCACACAGAAGTTTTTGAGATGTTAATTCAAGTTAATTAGTTATAATAACTTTGGGTTCAGTGAATAAGCCTTGGTGTTTAGTTGGGTCTAACATTTAAAGACATCACCATGTGAAAGAGGCAGCTGTGGGCTGTAAATTTACCAAGTTTTTACCACAAGGTGAAGAGGTGGTAAAAGCTGGCTTCCTTAGACAGACAACTTTTACTAATTGGGGTTTTATAATGTTTGTGAATGGTTTTGTACGGTGCCCTGAGATGACGTTTGTTGTGGACTGGCACTATATAAATAAATTCAATTAAAATCGAATTGAAAAAGGCTGTTGGTTTGTGCCCTCTCCCTCTCAGAGGTCTTGTAAGTGGGCAAACTTTAAGCCAAGCTGCCCTTCAGAGTGAGAGCAACAAGTAAGGAAAATTGCATAAGCTTTCTGCAACACTTCATGAAAAATTTCTTGCAACTGATGCTGTTCAAGCCAGTAGTCGTCTCTCATCTTGCAGCACATTTGAGACAATGTCTCCGAGTACATTGCTTTAATATGTTAAAAAGTGTTGTCAAAAGGTTTGTTTATACATCTTAAAATAGAGGTTCTTAAGAATAGATCTGACTTCCAAATTGGAGTCATTTGCATGATCTTATATTCATTACCATGTATTTCTAATTTCAATTTCAGATTGCTTTCAAAACTAATGTTTATACTCAACAAAAGCTTCCACCTCTCTTTATATTAGCACAACCACTTTCCTCAGATGATTAAGTGATAAGAAAGAAATTCAAAACAATAGTGGAACAAACAACTTTTCTCCACTGAGCCTTTTGCATAATTATGATGCCTAAGGGCCAAGTGATTCACTGAAATCTGCTCTCTGTGGGGAGAGGGAAACCTAAAATAGCAGGCGCTGATTGTCACACAATTGGCTTAGACTGCACTGTGCAGCTGTGCTCCGAGCCTCTGTCTGTCTGTCATTTAACTGATTGCCGCATGACTGCCAACCTATCAGGTGCATCATCACTGGAATGTGGGCTGAAAAAGCGCACCACAGGGAATTTATCTCCCGACTCCTTCCAGAAACATGAGGGTCAAGAAACCGAGGGCGTACAGGAACAAAGGTGTGCTGCCGCGTTCAACAGTTTCTCCTAAATGTATTCCAGTTTTGATTATCATAATGCCACAATGGCAGAGTTCAAAGCTGGGATTGTACAGCTGCAGATATGAACAGAGACAACTCCCTGCCTTACATCAGAGGAGAGGAATACCGGCAGAGGGAGGGAGAGCGAGGGGAAGAGACAGTGAATTCCAGGGCAGTCCTGATTAATTATCAGACTAAAACTCTGATAAACACCCGCCCACCTCTGAGGGTCATTACTTCCTGCCAATACCAAATTGTTTTCAAATATCACAAGAATATGCACATGCACAAGTCCTGGATGCACACTGGGTTGCTTTATCCACAAGCAACCCGTTGATTGTTTTTATAAATACAGCTTGATTTGACTGGATATGTCGGGCTAATTCCCAATATGGTGGCAAATAAATCTGCAGACACATCAGTTGTTTTCAGTGTCATGTTTCGTGCTTATAAGAAGTCAGTATAAAATACAAACAAAACAGAAGTTAAATTAATAAAAATTGCATCTTTTTATATTGCTTCATCATCGTCACTTTGAAAAGAATTATTAATTATTGTCTTAAAACAATGGTGCAGTGCTACGACACAAAGAACACACAGTGAACTCTGTCACTTTGGTTAAATCATAGGCGTGTACAATTCATGTCAACTGCAGGTTGCATGTTTTTAAACTCTGCCTGCGCCTGATAACATGCTGGTATCTGAAAATATTAATTAGTCTGGCTTGTGTATCTGATCACTGACATGCCTAAAGTGGGGGTGTTAAAAAAACGGTGTGTGGTTTATCTGCAGTGCTCTCCATTGAAAAGAAGTTACAGATAAAACTGGTATCATGAAGTTCATGGATGATGAATCATGTCCACAGTATTTTCTCTCTCTTCCGAAGTCAATAGGCCTGTAACGTGAGCACAGCACCGGGCCGTCCCTGGGCAGGCTGACTGAGCTCGCTAATGAAAACAGAGCAAAGGGAAAGGGAGAGGTGTGGGGGGAGAGACAGAGAGCTCTGTGTCTGGACAAGCACAGCAGGGATACCTTCAAGGTCATTTCCACCAGGAAAAAAAAACTAAAAAAGAAGAAATGAGGGATTGAGAGACGAGATGAGCGAAGTGACAATGAGAACAGAAATTTGTACCTGGAGACAAGAGAGGAAGAAAGAGAAAAAAAACTGTGTTCAATGTTTCAGGCCAGTGATGCACACTGAAAGACTCAGCATGGAGGTATGAATAATTCCTGTTTTTATATTATTATTGTTCACTTATCTTTTTAAGTGCAGGGGATTACACAAGCTTTACAGCCATAAAACAACACAGCAAGAATAAAACAGGCAGGGACAAATAAATAAATGGGCTGTGTTTCATTTTTATGATTGCTTTAACATTACTTTATCAATAACAAATCAGACATTTTTTGATAGCTCAGCGTTCAAAGTAATAGGCAACAGAGCAATCCACAGAGCAAGCTGAAACAGTGGAAGGAAAAAAAAATAGCTGTGTAGAGAGAAAAGAGAAGGAAAAAAGGCCTGTCAGAAGAGCCATCAAAAACTGGACTGTTCCAATAATGCCCAAGTGTGGACACACACTGAGGCGTGACGTTACAGCAAACCTATTATCTACTTTTCTGTCATTTTGGCTTCTCCACTACTAACTTGGGAACACATTGAATTTCATCACCAGAGATGTCTGCCTCTCTGACCATCACACTCTCACTCTTCCTCACACCTTTTGCTGATTGGGTGTGTCCCCTCAGGGAGAAGATGGTGGTTTTAACAGCACTTCACCCGAGCTTTAAAAAAAAAACACTTAGCAGTATAGATCCAGAGTTGACTTTTCCCACTATTAAAGGTGTCAGTGCTGCCTGCCACTAATCAAAAACAAGCCTGCAAACAGAAATGCAGTGTTCGCAGAATATGTCATAAGAGATAACTCTCCAAATGGAAACTTTTCAGAGAGAATACACTCAGGAATTTATGGTAAGGAGGGAGTATGTGTGTTGCTATGAGGTGTTTGTGGTGTGAGATAACAATTTAGTCTCAGCAAACCTATCATTAAAATTCTATCAGAGATATGTCACAAAAAAATGAAGCGGAGGAGATGCCCAGAATCTAAAAACAGGGGGTCTTAAATCACAGATGGAAGCACTCCTAGCTCAAGACCCTGATTTTGATCTCACTGTTTACCTGAATGAGATCTGCTTGAAAAGACCACCACATAGCAAACCTAATAGGCTGTCTGACTGTTTTAGACCCTGTACCCAAGCTATCTGTAAACTGGACATTTTACGTACAAAAAAAGGGCTTTTGCAGCTTCTATGGTCACAAACAAGACACAAAGATACAGAGAACTCATGTTTCCAAACATAAGCAATTACAAACACAATCCCTTGTAGTTGTTTTTCATCGTGTCATTTAATACAAGGATCAGTAAGAGCCAGGACGGCAATCTCAAGTCAATCCATGACAGCTGGAAACCAAAAGCCTTTCATTCTCTGCCTCAGCTCTCCTTTGTTTCCCAGGTGTTGTTGTTTCTCATCTCTTACGTTTCGATAGCTCGACATCTCACTTGATCAGGCTTTTGTCGAGAGAGCTCCGTGTGTTCAGTATCCAAGTCACAGAGGGAAATTAGGGAAAGGATGCTTTCCGCAGATGAAACCAAAAGACTCCCAGGCCTCTTACACTCCCAATCAATATGCAGGAAAAAAGTAGCCGGCGTCACGAGGCAAATGAGGACGTAGCAATAAACAAAGACAAAAGTTGCACCCATTATCACAAACATACTGCTGAATGGCCATGGCTGACTGCAAATATATGTGGTTGGTTAGTTAGAAATATATGACATAATTATGCTAGTCTTTGCATGAACAGATCAATGCTTTTACAGCCTTTTCTTCAAATGAACCCCTTTACTGCATTTTGCACAATGCTTGCAACTGTATAGATACATGGGTGCCTTTAGTTTTAAAGGTAGCGACTTTAGGTGATGCAAGCGTCCCTCCAGACTATGCACAGTCATAACCTGACTCAATAAAAATCTGTTTCTTGGTTTCTCAGCTGGTGTGGCCAATTAGTGTGAAATTTAGTGACAGAACTGCGGAGGAGCTGGGACAGTCCTGGTGTAATTATTGATCTAAGTTTACTTGCCTGCTTGGCTACATGTGGGGAGAGGAGGACGCAGCACAGGGTTGTTCTCCTGCAGCGTCTAATTAATCGTGACATAATCTGATACTATAGCTTAAAGTTGTTGAGGATTGGTGATTCCCCCCGCTGGTGTGGGGACTCGGAGGGCTGCTCGTTGCACTGTAATTGCAAAGCTTTCTCTTGGTGCCACAATTAGAGTGGAACCCAGTATTATTATATCCACTATTATAATCTCTTCCAGACCCTATTTATCCCTGCTGTAGCTTGGTTTGGCTGTCTTTTGACACTGTGCCAGTCTGTATTGCACACAGACATTAATCCGTGTGAGTGCAGGGCTTTAACAAAGACTCACACAGCACCATTCTAGAGCATATAGCCCTAATTTTTTTTTAAAGGTAAGTGCAGTAACTATAAATATAGCCAGGAATAGACGATTTGCACCAGATTTGAGGCCTCCTGTAAAGAAAATATAACACCTAACAGACTCAAAACAAGCTAAGGAAAAGGTTACAGGGACAAAAGTAAATGTACAACCCCAATTCCAATGAAGTTGGGCCTTTGTGTAAAACAAAAACAGAGTATAATGATTTTAAAATCCTTATATTCAATTGAATACACTACAAAGACAAGCTATTTAATGTTCAAACGGATCAACTTTATTGTTTTTTTGCATATATTCACTTGTTTTTAATTTGATGCCTGCAATAGATTCCAAAAAGCTGGGATAGGGGCAACAAAAGACTGGGAAAGTTGAGGAATGCC
>JARVGW010000047.1:7526644-7540244 GCA_031762495.1 Anablepsoides rubrolineatus | reverse complement strand
GCTGGGAAATGTCATTATTCAAATACTATTTCAGATGTCCTTTTCATGATGAAATGAAAAATTCCTCATAAAAATTATTTAACTCAGAGATTTTTCTCGTCCTACCAGGGATAGTGTGAGGGACTGATCAGGGTCACTATAAATCCATCCCCTGTACTAACGGCCCCCATGCTCCAGACTAACTTTTTGCACTGGTTGCACCGGTGCACCTAACTTGCACCAGCACAAAAGTTAGTTGCACCTAAATTTTCAACTGCGTGGTTTCTAACATCGCAGTTTTATAGGTTCGTTTTGTTTTTTTTATTACTCTCTATTATGGCAACATTAACACACGAAGAAATAAGTTAATAATCTTGTTCCTTATTTGAACCAGAATTATACAAGATATATAATTTAATGAAAAACTATTTAAAGTGATTCTATGACCTGAAATTTTATTATTAACAGCTCAAGATAAATGAAAGGGAAAAAAAAGTGAAAACATTTAAAAACACCTCAAGCTGAACATTTCATGGTTACATGTCTTTTAGACAACACATTCCACTCAAATGGCCAACTCTTGTAGTTTGGCCTTCTGGATCTTTGGCCTTGGTTAAACCAGCTTTTCAAACTACCTTGCATCAAAATCTCTTTTTAACAGCACAAAATAACAGAAAACAACATTTTTTTATTTGTTAGACTGATTGATTGATTTTTTTTAAGTGACTATATTTTTCATATTTGGGCATTTCTTAAATTACATTTATCACAGAGCACTTCTGTCAGTGTGGTTCTAAAGGCCCTGTTATATGTTTTAGACAACTTATGCAAACTTATGAAAGTTTTAATTCCATCTATGTTGAAGATGGAATAAAAAAAATCAACTGGAATACTATTTTAGGCCTGTACATACTGTAATGCTAACAAACTAATCAAATATATAACTTTTATTAGTAATTTCGACATTAAAAATGTTCATAAGTTAGCATAAGTTGTCTAAAATGTTAGAATATGACAGGGCCTTAAGCAAGCTTAGAACACCCAAAACCTTGTTATTCCTATAAAAGTGTGAAGAATGAAATGTGTGGTTATTTATGATAAATTACAAAAACAAGTGAAACAAACTGAACTATAGAACAAATGTTTGTCTGTTAGAGTTAAAACTGTTTCATTAGAAGAACTGAAACAGTACAAAAACACTCCCATGGCAGCGCTCTCTCACAAGGAGAAAGGAGTTTGGTCCTGCGTGCAAAGCTGGACATGTCTGTTCGATAATGACACTCTGAACATATAAACATCTAATACCTTTTAAATACCTAGCAGAAGCATTTAATGTTCTGCTGAAGCACAGCAATTTGTTATATTAGTGAAAGTGAAATAACACTCATTGGATTTTTTACTCTATTTATTTTTTCAATTAATTTTCAATCACTTTATAATTACATGCTTTTTGGGCTAATGAATGTGGTTAGAATGAAAATGTGGAATTTAGAAAAAAATAATGGAAAAAGTGGAAATAAAACAGACTTCATAGAGCCCTACATGACAATAAATTTGACTCTGACTATAACAGTTCAACTCAAAGGAGCTCATTTAATCCAGCAGGACATAATTTAAGGCTGGTGACTAAAACCTGCATTAAATAACAAAAGGTGAAATTAGACTTTTTACTGTGAATTTAATTAACAGTTTTCCAGGCACATTCACCACAGAGTTGACAAAAATGTCTCGTATTTCACCTGAAGAAGAAAGGATTCCTACCTGCAATAACAGCGTTTGTCGATGCCACGGCAGGAATAATCCTCTTCACAACTCCTGCAACACGACAAACACTCATAAGTCTAGTTTCATCAGTTCGGCAAAATAAAAATAAAAAACAATGGTCAAGTGAGACATTAGTACAGAATGACTGGATGTTTTGAAAGTCATGGTTTCACCCTGCGTGAGTCTGTATGTCACTCCTGTGATGTTGAACTCTGCTGCTCTTTCTTGGGATCTTTCAAACACCCACTGGATGTGTTCTGGATTGTCTCCATCTAAACTCGTCTCTGATCAAGCACAAAAGAAACATTTTATTAAATCAAGTAGCACAATGTAGTCAGGTGCACTTCAGTTAAACTGAAGCTCTAAGTATTTCTGCGTACCTCCAAAAGGCTTTTCTTTGGGCCACTGTAAAATTCTGGCATATTCAATGCAATGTTCTGGCAGCCTTGGCATAGAGGCGATGGTGCACATTGGGAAATTTATCTGTGAGGTGGAACATAAAAACAGGTTTATTGCACAAGTAGAAGTCCCCTTAATAAAAATAAAACAAAAACGGCCTAATGCAAATAAATAAAAATATATATAATTTCGAAAACACAACATTTTAGGACGTAGTGTTTTCTATTTTTTTGTCTTTTCTATAAAAAATGTTCCCAAAGTTCAGCTGATCTTTTTTTTTTAGCAACTTGAGTTATCTGATTTTTTATTTTGTTTTGTCTTAAGGTGTCAAAATGAAACAATTCAAATTAAATGTTTTCTGTTTTTTGGCCAAAAGTCTTGTTGTGCTAGTTCTTCATTGGTCATCAGATTTTTCTGTTCAGTCTACAACTCAAAATGTATTATTTGTGTCAAACTAAACAAACAGCTGTTGCTACAGATAAAAAACCTTCATTTTTGCATGAAAGAAAAATAAACAGCACACATATTCTGTATAAAGTTCCGGGACTTACTTTGTTTTTTCATATTTTATCCTCTCAGAAAAGATCAATCATTTTTGACACCTATATGTTTTTAAAGGGAAGCGAGAAGGTAAATTAAATTTGCTGAACCTGTGGTGGATACAGCTCCAGTGTGCAGTCAATACACGCGGTCATGCCTGGCAGAATGACGCGAGCGTTGCCTTTAAAGCCCTCTGTTCCTCCATCAATGAGGGGGATGATTGAGCTGGGGTCCAGGACGCCATCCTCATAGCTCAGGACGGATATCTAGAAGGTCGTTCATAATTAATCTTAGACTACAATTAACAGCAATGAAATGTGAAAGTGGCTCCCTAATGACGTCGCTAATATAATTTACCAGCATTCCATTTATCCAGCGTCTGGCAATGATGGAGTCAAGCCCGCAGACGATGATGTGAAACTCTGTAAAGAAAAAGAGAATGGTTTAAAATGAAGTCAACCTTTTTTAAACACTTACTTTGGCTCAGAAACAAGGAAACACTTACGCCTGTAGAACGACTCATCAAAGTCCTGGATCTTTTTAAAATGACTGTATGGTATGATTAAGGAAGTTAGAGTTTATAAATATATAGAAACTTAGCACAAAAAGTAAAGAAATTTGTGTTTAGTAGATTATTTCTTCATTGTAACAGTGCTTCTTGGCAATAAAACTTATACTGTTGGAAAGCTGATTAAATTCCCTTTTAAAAGGTGCCACATTTGTAAGGAACGTGCATTTGCAGAATGAGCAGTACAGCTGAGTATGTGGGGTGCACACATGAAAATAAGCCAAATCTTCTCTGCCAAACAGCTTATTTTGTTGTTATTGACATAACAAAAAAATGTTGTTATTAAGGTGCTGCCAATCAGGTGCCTGTTATAAGATTAATTGTCCAGATGTATTGTATACAACAAGAAATAATCTACCAAACACAAATTACCTTACATTTTGTGCTAAGCATATATTGCACAATATTAGATAAAGCTGAGATCTTCTTAAGGAGAACTGTGAAGGATACGGGACCACTTTGCATCCTGGGATACGATTGTTGATAAAGTCAGCAGCTACTTCAGCCTTTGGTCTGCCAACATCTTTTGGTCTGTATGATGATGCATAAAAACATTAAAAATACAACACCTGTAGGTTTGGGTAAAATCTATAATGATTATAAAAGTTTTGGTAAATTTCTTGAGTTAGATTTACAATAAGGGTTGTCAGTAAATGGTATTTTTTAAATACAATTTAAGCCTCAAGTTAAATTCTATATTCTCATAGATAAGCATAAAAAAATCACCTTACAAACTTTTTTATCCATTAACAATAGACAAAAACCCACAAGAGATCAAACAGAAAAGTCAAACCAACCTGAAAAGAAACTGCCTGTTGAGGTTCGAGATGTCAATTTTATCCATGTCAACCACATGAATGAGGCGAAACCCAGACAGAGCCTAAATAACACCATTATGTAATAATCCACGTACACCAATCAAAACAGACTCTTTAAAGTTTAAAGCTTTTCTACCTACCAGGTTTTTCAGGAGTTCACATCCAAGTCCTCCTGCACCAATAACCAAAATCTTGCAGGTCTCCAACAAAAACTGCAAAGACTGATACAACAGAAACGTTGAGATGTTTAATAGAATAGCATTCAGGATAATAAAATAATGTATTGAACGGGTGTTCAGAGTCACCTCAGTGCTCGGCTCAAAGTCAGGATGGGTGAACGGGCCCGGCCTCTCCAAAAACTTCCTCACATGATTCCAGCGGCCTTCCCATTCACTGTCCCTGTGTCCACTTTCAACAGCCATTCTGGAAGGATAAAACCCAAAACCTCTGAACATGTACCAAAACTCAGCTTAGTGCATGGACTCTCCAACACAAGCATTTTCAACTGTTTAGTTGCTTTGTGACAGAAAATAAACAGATGGCTGTCATGGGAATTGAAGAAAAAAAAAAAGTGTGTATGAAAATATTGGTAAACTGTTGAGCAGTGAAATGGGAAACCTCTGACAGCATGAATCAGGTTTAACAATCTCTCTGTGCATATTTGCTTTCTGATGCTACAGTGTAATTTCTGACGTCTCTAAAATAGTTTTTGAAATGTATGTTAAGCAGGGCGTCTCAAAAATCAGGGATGAGTACTGCTGGAACAGAAGCATAAACTGTCTTAACCAGTCATGCTTTATGTTCTATTTTGGCAGCGTGTGTTTTGTTTACAGTGTGATGTTACTGCAGTTTCAAAAATATTGTTATAATAACTGCTGCATAATATTATTATCAAGCGACATCAGCCTATTTGAGTGGATTTAAGTAAATTTATATAATTTTTTTAACCAAAACTACGTCTTTATTTAACACACTATATACACAGAATCTGTTTAGTATTAAAAAGTAACGTGGGACACTTCCAGATCTGTTTAATGCAGAAAATCTCCCGAATCTGTTTTATTCAGTTCTGTTACAAATAATGAATCTGTTCCTCTTTCTGCATTACAGTCCTTGCTGTAGATGTTTACGTTGTGTACCTTGAATCCTTATTAGCACTATCAGCTAACAGGGTTATCAAAGCTGTTCTTGGCTAAAATGTTTATGTCTCCTGGCCCAGCAGTCGCAAAGCTGCCGCCAGTCAGAGACCTTTATTTAGCATTCGTCACTAACTTCTCAGTCAGGTCCTCTATTCGCCTTCTTTTCTTCTCCCTGGAAGAGGACAGTGAAACGGGGTTTTATTGTTGTCCATTTGAAGTTAAAGGGCCACAGTATAACCAGGTTAAAATGATATTTAACGCCCATTGAGACTTACGGCTCCTCGGCATCCGCCATACTTTCACGGTCCCATGTCCTCGATTCAGGTTGCTGCGTTCACGGGAGTGAAAGCTGCGCAGACGCGCTGCGTTTATTTGTCTATTTTTTAAACTTAGGATTAAATTTACAATAATCATGACTGCAAATAATGTGTTAAAGTATCGCAGTTTAAATATAACACGCAAGACAACACATTCATTTTTTTGAATAAACCAGATAATTTTTCCCAAGCAGTTCCCATCTTTTTCAAGTTTTTCCCATTTCTTTCGTCTACGATTTCTTATTGAAGAGAGTAAAACGTTATTTGTTTTAATAAAGATGAATCTACAATGAATTTATTATAGATCTCGTTTTATTCATTTTCGTTTCTACTTGACTTTTGAAGTTGCCACTTTTCATATTTACTTGAATGCTCCCGGCGCATCGTAGAGCGCAAGTCCAAAACTCCGAAAACTCTTCCGTGTGTTTCATCTCGCGAGAGTTGATCAGCTGATCTGTCAAAATATTACGCAGCGCGTGCTGGGTTTGTGTACTCTTTTTCCGAAATCATGGCAGCTAAAATGGAGCTGGCGCCTCTCAGACCGTGGGACGACTTCTTCCCCGGAATGGACCGGTTCGCCAAACCAGAGTTTGGAGATTTGGCCAAGTGGAACAACAGAGTGATCAGTAATTTAATGTACTATCAGACGAATTATTTCGTCGTGGCCCTGGTGGTGTTTCTCATTGTAGGGTAAGTCCAAGCTAACTTAGCTAAGGTTTGCATTGCGTGGCTCTCTGCATACCTTTACACCCACACCCATCCTGAACACAGGCTATTTCCGTATTTATCGTTCTTTTCTTTTATCTACCACATAAATACCAACATCTTTTGTTTTGTTTTATTTACACGAAACGTAACTTTTTGTAACTTTATTTTAAGTGAGATTTTAAGCTTGAAATAGCAAAAGCATGACGAGTGTTCTGTGGTCCATTTGTTGCTAAACTTCCTATCTGCTGTCATGATTAACTATAATAAGATGTTTTGATTAATCAATGATGTAGTAGAAACGGTGAGTACAGGCCTTGTTGCAGGCTTCCAGCCTATTATGGTTTTACAGTAAAACCACAACACATGGCAATTACTGGCATTACCACCAGGTTGTGCTGTTTGTTAAAAAAAAAAAGCCTACTCCAAATAAAAACACCATTTAATTTTATGTTCTAATATTCAGATTCCTGAATCCTTTCGCCTTGATTCTTGGAGGTGCTGTGGTGACTCTTGTCTTTGCTGGATCTGTGTGGGCCGGGGAAAACAAGGCCATCATCAAGAACTTCAAAAGGAAGAATCCCACTCTGTTCGTGTTCGTGGTCATGATCACCAGTTACTTTCTGCTGTCTTTGTTTGGTGGCGTCATGGTCTTCATTTTTGGAATCACCTTCCCCCTGCTGCGTAAGTCTCACTGCAAAATGTTGCTTATTTGTTCATTCAGATAAAGAGAATGTGACAGATATTTGTTTATTTTTACTAAACTATTTATTTTTAGCTTAGAGGATTTGCCATAGTGAAGCCTTCTGAATTTAATGAAGCTGTCTCATTCACTTTATTTAAACTACTGGTTAAAGTACCAGATTCAACTGCATGCCCTGTTGTTCATACATTTTGTTCATGGCACACACTTATAAAACAATCAGCATCACAATATGAGTAAAGGATTTCCTAAAGTCCTGCTTTCCAGTTCCCTGACCATCAGTAGAGAGGTTTTGGCGAGTCATTAGGGTAAATGTAGCATTTCAATCCATCATCGTGGCAAATAGACGAAGCTTATCACTTCTCGGGAGATCCCCCCCCCCACACTGCTGCCTGTGTTGACACGTTGCTACGGGTTCTTGGTTTGGACAGAACCTCTTTTACTGGCTGATGTCATGTGTTCTGTATCTGCCTGTCATGGAAACAAAACACATGCCAACCTTTGCACCTGCTGCTGTGTGAAGTCTTGCAACAGTTTCTTTGTTTTTCTCAAAAAGTGTACGTATAATCCACTAAAATATGTATTTACTTCTTTTATCTTCCTGCAGTGATCCTGATCCATGCCTCTCTGAGACTGCGCAACATGAAGAACAAGCTGGAGAACAAGATCGAAGGCGTTGGCCTGAAGAAGACCCCGATGGGCATGATCATGGATCTCTTGGATCAACAAGAAGAGAAGATCAACAAGATTCAGGATTTCATTGAAAGCAAACTGAAGGAATAAAGCTCCAAACAAGAGAGTACCTAGGAAAGCTAGTGTCATAAAGTTTGGTTTTCTGCCACATGTCCCAGTTTTACACCCCACCCCCCCTTGCATATCTGATGTTATTACGTGCATTCCTATATGCTATCCATTTTATTTACTTTATGTTTGTATTTAGGTGTTCTAGTTCATCCAAAGTGTATAGGTGGATAAAATCATGTTTGTGCAATATTATTCTAGAAGAAAGTTACAAGGCACGGTGCACTAAAGGTTACCAAAGGTCTGAACATTCCTGTGTTCACAAATGTCCAAAATCAAGTTATTTCCCCTTATTTACAACTCACTTTGATCATGGAGATGACCGAGTATTTATTTCAGTAAACAAAATGGAATGTTAAAGAGAAAACTCACTCATTGTTTTAAAAAAAAAAAATGTTTTAGTTTGCTACCTCAAAATTACCACGTCTGTTTTTCATCTCATTTAGACTCATAATAATCAGATAAACAGTCAGCTGCTGGTTAAGAAGGGTCTGTACTGATATTGATCTTAGATTTGTTGCTAGTTTAGATATCATTTTCTTGGCCTGACTTTCTGTTGTTTGTGCACAGTTCCTGATCCTGAGTGTGTCCCCTGTCATCGCAGCTATGCAATACTGAAAAGTGAATGGCAAGTGCAGTTTGATTTGAATGGCATGTTGAGATTGTTTATCCTGATATACCATTCTGCTTTTTTTTTTTTTTAAACAACAAAGCATGCAGAAGTCGATAAGATGGAAGCAGGACTTGAGCAAATACTGGAATAAAGACATCTTGTGTGTTTTTCCATCAACTTTTGTGTTTGTTGAAATGTATGACTAAGCTGTCTTGTTTAATGTAAAGTGTTAGGTTTGTTGTTGCTATTGATTTGTTCTGTTCTTATGTGCACATTGACTGCAGTCTGTGGAAGCTGCATTTACAAATGACTCACATGAAAGCTGCTCTGTACCAGAGGTGTAACTAAATACGTTTATTGTGTTACAATACTTAAGTAATTTTTTTTTTAAGAAAATGTGTAAATTGCTCAATTTACTCAACTTTGTTTAGTGGAACCAGTTTGGTAAAGCAAATTCAACACTATTTCTTAGAGTGTGTTTAAAAGTACTTTTACTTTCACAGTTATTGTTAACAGTTTTATGACTTTTAATTAATTACTTCTTTTGGTAACATTCATTTTTACCAAAGTTGTTTTCTGTTAAAGTATTTTTTACTTATTTATTTCAAGTACTTCATGTACCTCTGGCCTGTACTCTGATAAAGATGCAATTATGAATATTCAAAGAAAACAAACAAACTAAAAAAGAGCAGTCCTCAAAACCTTTAATCTGATTCATGAAGTGTAGTTAATGTTAATGTATTTATAACATTTAATATTGTCTTATTTTTTGTTAAACAGTAAAATAAATATAATTAAATAAAAGTTAATTTAGAATATAATTAAAAAGCTAGATAATTGAATAAAATGGGTCTTTTTCAGCTCCTTATGCTTAAAAAATAATCTCCAATAAGCAATTTTGTAGTTTTTATTTAACATTAAAATGATCAGAAAAGTAAAATATTATGTGAACTGAAAAAGTTTAGTTTTGGTGCCTCATAACATCTACATTTTTTTAATATGAAGTCCAAAGCAAACAATGAAATAACACAGGAGTGGAGCAAAAAATATTCAGTGTTCATGTCTAATTATTACTTTACGTGTAGAACAACAAACCCCTGGGATCTGTAAAATAAGCAAACACTATGTTGAAAAAACAGCTGACGTTGAGTCAGAGGAGACTTGTTTCACTTGATTCCAGGACTTTTGGGAGTGGCACCTGCAAGCAATACCAGAAAAGAAAAGAACATTTTAATATCTGCAACATCACAAGCTGGATGAATTTCTGAACCTCTCCCTGATAAACCAAACAAAGTAGCAGACACCCTATTTTGACCAGTTCTATAACAGCTCTTGGGCACTTACTGATTTCAGATAGGCCACACTGCTCTTTTTGATCTCGGTTAAGAGCTGATCACGAGGTGTGACATCGACCTTGGGAGGTACTCGTCTGCGAGGAACAGGTTTCAAAGTCTTTATCACATCTGTAAGGTTTGGTTTCTCGTCCTCTGTCTCCCTAGCTCCTGCATTCTTTACTTTAGGCGTCTTTCTCAGTTGAAAATTTGGCCTCTCCGGTCTCCTGTCCTCCCTTGGGTCGAGCTCCAGTAACGGATTACGTTTCTTGGGAGTCCTCTTCAGCTGGATGTCTCGTAATGGGTTTGATGGCTCGGCGCTGGGTTGTTTGGGAATGCTGTTGTACTTGGGCTTCTTCTTTGGCTCTGGCTGCTCTCGCTGATGTGTTTGAGGTGCGCTGTTCAGCTCTGCCGAAGGTGGAACCAGTTCCTGCTCTTGAAGGAGTTCCAGTGGCGGCACATACCCCAGCATCTCGAGTAAACCCGGGGGCAAATTGAGACTTTTCTCGTAGCTCTGCATCAGCTCCATTTGCTCCTTCAGCTGCTGCTGCCGCTGCTCCTCCTTCCTCAGCTGCCTCTGCTGGTCCAGATTTCTGGTCAGGATGTTGGTCACCACCATCCTGGGCCCTGGCTGCTCAAAGTGGTAACCCATCTTCAGCAGAGTGTTGTTGGCCTTGAGCAGCCGAGAGATCTCCATCTCTGCATGGTGACCCAGCATGTGTCTCTGGTTGTGGAAACGAAGCTCCGTGAGGGTCTCGTTGAACTGCAGACAGCGGATGATGGCGACGATGCCTTTTCCAGTTATGAAGTTGGACTCAATGTTCAACGTTGTAATGCTGCGGTTCTCTCGCAACATGTTGGCCAGGCTGAACGCGATGTTTTCATCAACGCCAGTGTTTGCGATGCTAAATGTTTTCACGTGTCTGTTCTTCTTCAGGGCATTGACATAATCTAAGAGCATCTCTTTGGGAATGTTCTCTATATTGTTGAGGTTTACCTCAGTGACAGACGGATTGTTGTTACGAATCTTGTCAAGTGTCGACTCTAAGTTTGTCTCATTTCCTGAAGGTCTTGATGTCATTTTTATATTATTCAGAGCCAACTTTGGGATCTTTAATTTGTTCACTTTAATCTGTTCTCTCTTTGGGAAACTAGTGTCGGCTTCATTTGTATCTGATATGTTGGAAATATCTTTGACATACAAATCTTCTTCGTTAGTATTTTCATCTTTGTCTTCTTTGTTTGTTGTCTCCTGTGAGTCTAAAACAGAAGGATTGGCAGCTGTAACATTTCCTGTTGCTGTTTCTGTGTCTTCTGTAGCCTCTACAGGTTTGTGTGTATCCTCAGGTACGTTTTGTACAGGTATTTGTTCTGCCTTCTTACTCTGTACATCAATCTCTTTGTTCTTTTGAACCTTCGCATCATCTTCCTCAACTATTTCCTCAATTATCTCTTCTATAATTTCCTCCTCATTTGTACCATCAGCAGCCTCTTCGATTACCTCTTCTACCACTTCATACTCTTCATGTTTTGCCT
The DNA here is from genome assembly GCA_031762495.1 of Anablepsoides rubrolineatus. NCBI lineage: Eukaryota > Metazoa > Chordata > Actinopteri > Cyprinodontiformes > Rivulidae > Anablepsoides > Anablepsoides rubrolineatus. Next base: position 7,529,031 of record JARVGW010000047.1, on the reverse strand, counting down.
CTTCTGAATCACCATCTACACCTTTCTTTTCAGCTTCCTCCTGTAAGATTTTCTAAAAGTAAAATGTGAAGTCGTTAAAATTGGACCTTTTTACATGATGAATCAAAACGTGTGCCGACTTTGAGCTCTTACCTCACTGGGCAATAGTGTGGCAGGCACCCTTTCTTCCTCGAGCATACGCTTGGACTCTTTCTCCCAGTAGAGATAATCAACCAGGGATCTGTGGTCAAAGGATCCCGTGGGAGGTTTCTCCGTCTGGTCTTTCTGTCTCTGTCCTACAGGTACGCTCTCATCTGGAGCGATAATAATATCCATCTCGCTCTGGAGCTCCTGCAACTCCTCGGGCGAAAGCATTGCCAGGATTTCATCCTCATCGATGTCCTCTTCACTGAGATCCTCGTGTTCTTGATTGTTAGACATATCTCCAACGTAGAGTTTCTCCTTTTGCTGCTATAAAGAGGAGAGATGATTCCTGGAGTTTGAGACTGAGCAAAGTGGGAAGCCTCTGTCTCTGACTGCAGCTTGGAACGGTTTGCCTCATGTGTCGTCTAAAATTAAACTCTGTGAATTGCATGGAAGATATTTAAAGTTCAAGCAGGAGAGAGATGGGCTAACAGTCTGTTTTCAGCCCTCCTCTCCCAGCTGGCTCGGCCTTCAGAGTCTTTTGGGATGACAGCTGCTTCAAGTAAAAAAAAAAACAGTGCAGGACCGACAGCAGCAGGTGGATCATTTTCACCGGCCTGCTTGTTGGGTGGTGTTGGGGTAAACTCTGTGGCAAACATAAGTCCTTCAAGCTATAGCTATGAAAGGCTGCATAACAACAAACCATTAGGCAAAAAAATTATTCATCTTTGATAAAACTTTGTTTTATGCTGTTTTAAATTGAAAAAAAAAGAAGATAAAATGACTTTGGTTCAATTGTGTTGCACTACAAATGGAGAGAATGGTTAAACACATAAACTGGTTGAATATAACAAGCTTCAGTAACTTTAGGCTCATCATAGTAGTGTCATCCATCCATCCATCCATCCATCCATCCATCCATCCATCATCTGCTGCTTGTTCCAGAGTCAGGTTGCGGGGCAGCAGCTTGAGCCGAGAGTACCAGCCATCTTTCTCCACAGCTACCTCTTCCAGCTCTTCTGGGAGAATTCCAAGGCCTTTCCATGCCAGGCGATAGACAAAGTCTCTCCAGCATATCCTGGGTCTTCCCCAGGGTCTCCATGGAGTTTTACATGCCAGGAACACTGCTCTAGGGAGACGTCCAGGAGACATGCTTATCAGATGCCCGAACGACCTCATCTGGTTCCTCTGAATGTAGAGGAGCATCTGGTCCACTCTGAGTCTCTACAGAGATAACTGAACTTCTAACCCTGTAAGGGAGAGCGCAGCTAACTTGTGGAGAAAGCTCATTTTGACTGCCGCTTGTATCTGGGATCTTGTTCTTTTGGTCACTACCCAAAGTTTGTGACCTTAGGTGACGACAGGAATCTAGACCGTCCGGTAAACAGAGAGCTTCGGTTTAAAGCTCAGCTCCCTCTTCACCACAACAGATGGACACAGAGTACATTTACTGCAGAAGCCATTCTGTCTGTCAGTCTTATACTTCATTCTTACCTCACATGTAAACATGCAGATTTATGAACCACATATTTTTAAAAAGTCCATTTATTTTCATGATCTTATTGACCTAGAAAAACAATCATCAGTATTGTTGACATAGGGATATGGGATTCCCTAAACTACTGTATAATTTGTTTTTCAAAAGTAGCAAAAATACACAAAATGCGTAATATTGTTTTTTTTAAATTTTTTTGTCTTTTTAGCTTTAGATTTCTGAGCTCTGAGGACTGTTTTATCACCTTTGTCGACTATTTTAGGTCACGCACCAATCACAGAGACAAAGGTGTGTGAGATCAGGGACAAAATCTGGCTACAATTTTAGAAAAAAAAATACCTGTGAACAAATATTTCACTAATAAAAAAACAATGTTGAAAATCAAAATTAAATAATCATTGAATATAAGAGTGTTAATATGTTTAAATTATGTTGATTCTTTAAAAATATTATTTACCATTAAAAATAAAGGACAAAAAAAATGTGCATCACTGCACCAAAAGTTGTATCAACATTACTGTGATCATAATAAACAGTCCCCCCAAAACATTGAAGTATTCCTTTAAGACTTATCAACTGACTTTTAAGTCCTACCATTATAAAGGTTCGCCTGAGCTTATTTTTACATTTTTAGATGCTGCAGAGGCATTGTTTTGGTTATGTCAATGTTCAATACATCAAAACAACCCTTTTATCCTTATCTTTCAAAATATGTATGTTATTCATCCATAACAAATAAATAAAATGATAAAAAGTGCAAAAAATCACA
>JARVGW010000047.1:7491999-7513587 GCA_031762495.1 Anablepsoides rubrolineatus | reverse complement strand
TATGTAATGGAAATAAATTAAACATAACCTGTAGAACTAAAGTGAAAATCTTTTGATTCTTTTGATACTAGTAGGTCTTAGGAACAAATGGAGACAGTGAATATAGAGTTCATGCAGCTTACATCATAGAATCAGGTGATCTTTGTTTATTTCTCTTGTACAAAAAGCTTTCTGGTAAGTTTATTGTGATAATGTGTGATTTCAGGTTTCCAGGTCAAATGTCAATCTGGGATGAGCTGTGAGCAAAAATGCATTTTGACAGGGTTTGAAAAGTCAACTCAACTCAATGTGTGAGTCATTGTGATTTGTCATCAACCGCAATATGTGGCTCAGTCATGCATAATAAACACAACACTGTCCCTTCCTGGAAAATCCAGTTAGGATATATCCTTTTTCAGATTTAACCTCTGACTAAACCTTTCAATTCAACCAATATGAAATGATGTCTGCAGTCGAAACCAGGGTTTTTACAAATTGTCTCAATACCAATACTAGTATTGATCCTCCACTGAACATTACAGTTTACATTTCTTGAAATACAAACTGTAACAAGTTCCATGTTTAAAAGGTTTGTTTTTTAATTTATTTTAAAATGTTGCAGCAGGTGTATTATATTGTGCTGTATATTTGATTAGATCCAGTCAGAGGGGCTGTAGGTCTATAAGGAAGGAGAGCCACCTTGTTCAAAATAAAATAAATATGTTTTTAAAGTCATTGTGTAACGTTTAAGTTCTAACTCAGTAAGTACTCAGTATTGATACTCAGTATCGGCGAATACCCAAACTGTGGTACTCGTACATAGTTGGAAAAAAATTGGTATTGGGACATCCCTAATATGAATGTTGACAAACTACACGTTGTACATTTAAACTGTGCCACACAAATGACAAAACTCGCATTACATTATAGACAGACCTCGTTGTAGGGAAAAAGCTCGTCTAGCTTGAAGGCAGTGCCCACTCGCCGTCTAACCTGCGGCGGTCTTTCACCTGAAGACAAGGGATACTCTCTTGGCAGTTTGCCAGTTAGTTCCTGAAAGAACAAAACAACAGGTTTTGACATTTATATAAACTAGAGAAGAACAGTGAGGCCACCTCCCGCAAAGTAACAAGGCTTAATAATATTAAAGAGAGTTCAGCCTGATATTAGCTGAGGAGCTTCAATAAAAACTGAATTCTCACCGCCTCTCTGAGGCAAATCTTCTTTAGTTCTTTTGTTTTCTTGGCCAGAATATCTTGAATCTCCTGTTCTTTTTTTCTCAGCTCAGAGAGCTTTTCTTTCTTCTGTTCCTCGCTCATTTCAGAGTCAGTAGAACCTGAAAAAAACAGTTGTAGGATGATTTCTAACTTTTTAATTGATATTTGATGTCTCAGAATGTTTTACTTTCCAAACTGTTGGTTTGTTCTTTACATAGGCTCTTGTACAATAAATTAAACTGGAATAAACACAACGTATTGTGATCTATAAAGATAACAGCTGAAACCCAACCTGTAGACACCAGGCTCCCATTGCTGGCTGTTATAAGGTTATTCTTCAAACCATCATCTCCCAGTCTGTTGAGTTTTGCTCCTCCATGCTCTGTGAGCTCCATGCCAATTTCTTCAAGACTTTTAGCCGGTCCCAATTTAGCCTATGATGAATATGATTTAAAGATTAGCCAAAAGGTTGGGCACAAAGAAAAACAGGCAGTGTCTGTAGCTGATACTTACTTTGCTTTGCTTTCTGTCCAAGTAGAACTGATGCTGGCTGATGGCCATGACCCAAATAGTCTTGATCAAAGAGTGGCTGGCATACCACGTGTGGATGAGTAGACCTGTCTGCCCAAAGGTGCGCTTGGTTACTGCCCTCCTGAAAAATGTACATAAAATCTGAGACTTAGAGGCTTTTTAAAAATATTATTCAAACAGAATTTGCAGCATCAAAACGGATCGGTCAGGAGTTTAAGAAAATTAAAGCTGTCAATGTTTGATCACTGGTGAGTTGGGTTGGATGGTGGGGGAAGATGCTAGACAGACCCCAGTAGACTCAAATGTGTAAGAGTTTCTCAAGAGTTTGCTGGTAACCCCTGATGGAAGACCCTGTTGGAGTGCCATTAGCTGAAGAAAGACTCCTTTCAGGCTTAGGTAGCTGTAGGACTCCAAAGGTGGCTGAGGAATATTGGCAGGCCAAGGAGGCTGTAGCCCTGGCTGTTGCTGTGGCAAAGGCTCAGAGGTAGGAGGAGTTCGGTGAGGTTCTGAGAAACACGATTGCGTACAAGAAGATTCTGGCAAACTGTCAGGTGGCTGAGGTGGTATAACTCAGTGACCTCAGGATTCTGCCTCTGCTACGGATGCTACAAACAACGGTTCTCTTTTGGCATCATCAGTTTGCAGCTGAGTGAGAGGCATTAAGGATGAGGATCTGCAATTCCAAATCGTACGCTACGGCCCTAAACTGGAAAAGGGTGGACTTCCCTTTCCGAGTTGGTAGTATCTCTGAGTTTTGTTCACAGGAGAGGGAAGAATTGAGCATGAGATCAACAGATCTGTGAGGCTTCTAGAGTACTGTCTGTGCCAGTGTGTTGCATTGAAGAGGAAGCAAAGCAGAAGCTCTCTGTTTACCAGTTTACCAGTTGGTCAGTTTTCTCTCACAGGTAGCTGGACTTTCCCTTAGAGATAGGGTGAGAAGTTCAGTTATCCAGAGACTCAGAGTTGAGCTGCTGAACCCAACAGAGAGAGAGGAACCAGTTGAGGTGGTTCAGGATTCTGGTGGTGATGCCCTCTGTACAACTCCCTAGGGAGATGTCACGGGCATGGCCAACTGGGAAGACCTAGGACACATTGGAGAGACTATGTCTCTCTCTCAGCTGGCCTGGAAACACTTTAAAATTCTCCTGGAAAAGCTGGATAAGGTGGACGTGGAAAGATATGTCAGGGCCTCTCTGCTCAAGCTGCAGAGGATGGATGGATGGATGGATGGATGGATGGATGGATGGATGGATGGATGGATGGATGGATGGATGGATGGATAGATGGAGAAAACAGCATTCCTTAAAGGAAAGTATATTGACTGCTGCATTTCATACCAGAACATTCTAACCAAACTTTAATCCGATTATTGTACATTTGACTAAAGTATAGCCATGTTTAAGTTTCCTAAGGTCAGTTGGTTGTAGCTGCCATCTTAAACTGGGCTGACTCTAAAATGAAATTGTTTGTAGATGAATGGAATGGTTAGTTCCTGAAAATTCCAAGAAAATCCACAAGATATTTTGCCAGCAGACCAACAGACAGAGTTGACTCTAAAAGGTAACAGCATTTGCACAATTAGTCAGTGCTCATTTTATGTTGAAGGATGCCTCTCAAGACCAAATTCTAGTTGACTGAATTAAAGGAATTTCTGTGTTAAAGTTCAATAAAGTGTGACAGTGATCTTAAATTGAGATCAGTCCAAACATGTAAGAGACGTAGATGCAATTATAACTTTCAAAGAGTTTCCTTAAAATCTGTTCAGCTAGCTATTTCGCTAACAGGCAGGTTAACAAACAAAAGCACATCTTCACACACAGACACGAGCAGAAATATTGTTGCTCTCTTTTAACGGCAGAAGAAAACAGTATTTTTTCTTTTCATCGTAATTTGATCAGAATCAGGAAAAAAAAAATCTCAGATCCTGCTCACCTGTGTGGATCATTAACCTCAACAGCAAACTTCTTCTCTCGAAAGTACAAGTTTTCCAGCTGCTTCCACTGGTAAAGCTGGAGGTGAAAACATGAAGAAAAAAAAAAACAAGACGACAAAATAAGATCTCGTTACAAAGAGATGTTTTTTGCTGGGAATTTTACAACTATAGAGCCAAACTAAAAATATTGTTTGAAATCAGATTAGATAAAAATCTGAGGGGGGTGGGAAGAGAGAAAAATGTGTGCCTCAGGTGTTTCGCCCAGCTTGTTTCTCCCACACTCATCGAAAAGTCAGACTCTAACACCGACTGTCGTTACAGTCTGAGCTGCCGAGTCTGCAGTTACGCAGGTGTTTAAGTGAGAAGAACACAACAAAGCAACGTTACATGAAGACTGGCTCATCATGTCTGCCCACCCTCCCCTCCCCCCCAATACTATCAAGCAGCTGCTTGCTGTCAGCAGCCAGATATGAACATTAGGGTCACTGACTCACTGTGTGTCTGAACAACTTTGGAATGAGACACGAGTAAAACACACGAGTGCTGAGTCGGGTAAAACTTCCTAAATTGGGTTAAAAACTGTATTTTACTGACATATATCCAGGATGTTGAAATTTCTTAGAAGCTACAGAACAAAACATTCAGTCTTACCTCAGAAAATAGGAGCTCCTCTATGTCTTTGCTGTCCACACACACACACACACACACACTTCACTCTGCCTCCTGTCAGCTCCTGACTTGTCTCTTCAGGTATTCTCAGAACAGAACATTTGCAATAAACGCCCAAATCCAGCCCCCTCTTTTTTCTTTTTCCTTCTACATCATCACATCACTCCCTCTTCTCCTTTTCTAAGAAACACACAGCCCAGCTGACATCTTGCACAACTTCAGGATGCACGGGTCACAGATGGATTGCTTCACCCTGAGACGTCACGGAGCTTCATAAGGAAGGCAACGAAACATTTCGAACCTTCATTTCTGTCCTACACGTCACAGAACACAACTGCCTGATTGCTCAAATGGGTGTCAGCTCACAGGCTGCAACAATGAAACAAGAAAAGCATGTTCCTGCTGTCCGCATGACTCTCCTGTATATATCTTTATATATAATAACCCCCCCACTAGTCTTATTCAAACAAACTGACAGATTCCTTTAAACTGAGACTCTGCTCCGGTATTTTCGTGTCTGGCCTCGTCTGCCAGAGCCGAAGCCAAGTTTCTTCCAGGAGGTGCGAGCCATGGTGCATGAATTAAAGCCGGTGAATCACTGCGCTCATGTGCAACAGCAACAGTCCTCACTCTGTGCAATCAGTTCAGTGTGAAACAGAAAAAAAAAAGAAAAGCAGCCATTTTACAGATGGTTTACCTTCCGAGGTTTTAATTTGTCCTGAAGATCGTACTGGCCGATGCCCTTATAGCTGAGTCCGAGCCACCAGGGGATGCCCTGTTTATCCTGCCAGGAGAAGAACACAACTCATACTGCTTGCCTCCACTCCAGGTGCAATAGCTGTCATTTCCTATGAGTCAGACCCACAAACCTACCTTAACCTCATAATAATGAACGCCATATGTTGGCAATGATTCCACCAGCGTCAGATACCTGGAGAGGACAGCACTTTTATTAAAAATGACAGCTGGTTTGTGTGTTTTTGTTCGTGGTTTATCTTTGAAAAGTGAGCAGAGACAAACAGGAATGAGTCAGTGGGATTGCAGCTAAAGAGCTGATAATGATTCCCAACAGATGCTTTGAGCAAAACCATGCCAGGAAGGGAGGAGAAAAAATGGAAAGGGTTGATGGAGCTGGACAAAAAAAGGAATGAACCTTCAGTCTAATTGCAATACAAGTGTTAAGGAAATGAAAAGAAATGCACACTTGGGTTCAGTACTTACTGCACAATGGCCTGTCCTCTGGAGACACCTTTCAGCTGCTTATAATACTCAATGACTCGATCCTCACTGCAGAACGGAACAAAATCGTTTGTTTTATTCGGTGTAATCAAATGAAAAATCACATTATTGTTTCTTTTGGTTGATTAAATATGTAATATGGGTTAAATTGTTTGTGTTGCTACATTTAAAGCGCTTAATCTGTTTCCAAAATGATTTCAGCGTAGATCAAATTCAAGGTCCACAGGCCAATTGTGGCCCGCCACTGAATTTCAAAGATGTATTAATGTTTTAAAATAAGTCCATGTTGATTTAAAGCCAACATTGACCCTAACTATTATTTTACCCACAAAATGACAGCATTGAATAAATATGACATTAGAGGATTAGCACTACAGTGTGTATTTATTTATTAGAATAAGAGGAAACAGTTTGTTCAGGTAAATAATGTGAGATCTGAATTCTGTAATGTTACATGTGGGGTTCCTCGGGGTTTTGTGCTTGAACCAAAGTTGTTTATTTTGTACGAGAATGATTTGGTTGGTTTGTCTGGACTTTTGAGGTGTGTTTTATTTGCAGATGATAACACACTTTTATTTTATTCAAATGAAGATTTTGAACAGATGTTGGAGATGATACAGGCAGAATTTGTGAAAATACAAACTTGGTTCCAACTAAATAAGTTATCATTGAATTTGGATAAAACATACTACATGATATTTGATAAAAGATAAAAACTATCAGGTCCCATTTAGTATTGTTGAGATAAATAGAGTGAGTGAGGTGAAGGTTTTGGGTGTTGTTATTGATAAAAAGCTGACATGGAAATCCTACATAAATTATTTAAGAATAAAAATAGCTAAATCAATCAGGAGTTATTGAATGATAGTATAATGCAATAATTGTTCCACACTTGATCTATTGTATTAAACTTTGGGGAAAAGCTTGCAAAACAATTACAAATCCTGTAAGAGCTGTAAGAATTGTCACTAAAAAACATTTGTCATCCATCAAATATATTATTTTGTCAAATGAAAATTTACGATTTGGTTGATTATAATATTTTATTCACTTGCAAAATCTCCACTTCGCTACATTTTTGATGATTATGTTTGCTGTGGCCCAGTTGAACTGGGAAATGAGAATTTCCCACTTACAAGAGGAATCCCCCTCCGGTGGGAATTCCATGTTGGAAAGTGGGAGAGTTCAGAATTCAAGATGGCAGCTACTCACTACAACTCAACAATGAGTAAAACTCTCTTACTTTTACTTTCAATAGTATTTCCTGTATTACTTATTTCCCATTCAGTCAGTTGTACACAAAGTACTTTTCAGTGTTTATAAGAGAACATGTTAAAATGTTATTTCATACCACGTAGAGCTCAGTTAGGGTTAGGGTGCAGGCAAAAACAAAGCCCTACTTTCATCTACAGTAATAATCATTTCCTAAAAGTGTACCAGTAGGCAAGAGACGGGTGCTCCTTCAGCACTGTGGTGGGAAGAGTTGGAAGTTTCTTCAATTCAGCTCGCGTGTTTTCATCACTGGAACAGAAGAGAGAACACAGCAAACTTAGAAAATAATCAGCTGATTTCAAATGTGTGCTGATTTTAGGTTATATATTTATTTTTTTTATTTTGGTTATAGTGTGTAGGATTGACTTTATTCTGGACTCATGAGATTTGCTCTTTTTACATCAAAATCAAGCACTAAGAAATAAAACTCCATGTTCTAATTTCTCTATCCTTTTGTTGGTTACTATATACTTGTCTGTGTTTTATTTAACTTTCTTGTGTGTTTGGTTCCTTAGTGCATGTCTCCCTCTGTTGCACCGCCCCCTGTCACTTGTTCATCAGTTAGTTCATCAGTGTCTCCCTTGATATTCTGTGTTCTGTCTTCACTTCCTTGTTGGTTCATCGTGCACTCACGCCAGTTTTGTGTGTTCTGTGTTTCTCTGTGTCACAGTTTTTGTTGCCTCGTCAGCATTTGTTTTTGTGAATAAATATTATTCATTTATTCATTATTGATGTTTGCCTGCTTCCTGGGTTAACTACACTAGCAAAAGTTGGCTGATGGTGTTAAACCTGCATTAAATACAAATTACAGTAGTTTTTCACAGGACAGATAAAATTGAAGCCTGGTAAAAACCAGACCCATGTCCTTCGCTTTGCTTCATACGAGGGTCTGGACTCGAGGCTATAGAGAAGTGATTCTTGCTGGAGGCGTGGCCTCTGCTGAAGTTTAAAGTCATTGGATCGGTTGGCCACGACATATGCCGCTGTGAAGGAGGCTAAGCTAAGAAGCTAACCGGAAATTGTGTGAGCTGTAACCAACCCTACTGAGAGGAGAGAAGTACCGAGCTGAACGAGACGACTGTATGAGAGCTGCTGCTTTGTCAGACAAATTTATTTTAATTTGGAAGCCTTGTCATCACGGACTGGCTTATTCATTTCCTCCACTGCCATTTCTAAACAAACTAGCAGACACTGCGCAGAAAATCGACATTGTTCAAAACTCCGCCTTCTGTTTGCTGATTGGCCCAGGTAAATAAACTACAAGCCGTTCTGTTCTCTGATTGGCCCAAATGAAATGCTCCTGAAGAAATCCTTGTCTATGGGAGAAATCCCAGACGGAGCAGTGAAGGGAAACTAGAATTGAGCGGAACTGCGTTGGAAGGCAAGGGACAGGCTAATAAAACTGTAACAAGGGCCCAGTTTGGCCCACAGACCTTCAATTTGACTCATTGAGTTGCTTATAAACCATGTGAAATTCTGAACCACTATTATTGAGATAATAACTGAGATCATTTTTTAAGAATGTGGTTTATTTTAAAAAAGGCCAAATTAGTACCAAAGCACACTGATGTTCTCAATAAAAGTTGTATTTTTCCTTCATAAAACCTTTTTTAAAACTTTACAAGTCAAAAGACATCTTTTTTATTCAGTTGACAACACACTGACAAAGGTCTATGAAATATGGATAATTAAAGGAGAACTTGGAAATTAAAAATTTTAGGCTTAACAGCTTCTACCTCCAATCACCACACCCTACAGTCACACACACACACACACACTGCTAATTCCCTTAAAGCTACAAAGAAAACAACAGCCCTTGCTCCGGCCTAAACAACAACAACCATGATGAAGAATTCCCCAACTTAGTGAATATATGTCTAAAACCACCTTGTTTCTGCTGCTGGTCAGATGCAGGTGGCAGCATGCACCACCACCTGCAGTACTCTGAACAGAGTGAGCATTATAGTCCTGGTTAAACCCACATAATAGCTGGTGTTGTGCACGGAAAGGTGTCTCTGCTCTGCAGTGACTCGGCTGTAATCAGCATTGTGAAACTCATTAGTCGTCTGGTGCAAGCTTCTGCTACTCTGTGGTGAGTCTCACACAGGAACGCTATTGATTTTTGTTGTCTGCACCGAAGAAACAAGTGACCTATTGAACGCCTCCTCCAACAGCTCGCTATTAACTCATCCTGCTGCTGCTAAATACTCCTGCTCATAATGTGCTCTTACCTCGTATAGTCTCCTTTTGCCTCCTGATAATTAGAAAAAAATTACATCTTATTAGATTAGAAGCATTTAGAAGCAATAAGTAATATACAGAATTGAAAGACTATTAAAGTAACCTGGAGAGCATTTGCAGCTAATCTGAAGACATTCTCCGTTTCCACTTCGATCATCCCCTGAGAAAAAATAAGGCAGAAAGAAAAGTAAGGTTCGAAAAATGTGTTTGCTTTGCAGATACAAGAAGAGAATATTCCCTGTGCTGCTCCCACAATAACCTCTGCTTATTCACAAACTGAAGTTTTCTTGTTTTTTGTTTTTTAACTCTCTCACTCGATGCACTTTACATTCCAGCCAGCAGAATAAGAAAATTGTGCCCTGCAGTCACTGTCTGCTGGGCTGAGGTGCAGAGTTCAGAGACAGTGAATCATTGTGGAGCTTCTGACGGGAAAAACAACGACAGCAGGACACCTTTTTATTATTTTTAGTCCCGTAAAAAAAAAAAAAAAAAGCAAACACACACTTACATTGTAGACAGCTGATTTTGCATTCAGGTAGAATAACTCCACTGTTATGATGTCTTTCAGCTGTGTAATGTTTTCCACATAAAACCTGACAAAAGATAAAAGCAAAGACTCTGTAAATAAAAATAGGATCAAACTAAAGTAACTTATTACTGATCCTGAGACTGACGGCTCATGGAAGCTTCACTTTTAGTAAAAGTAATGATGTTTATTGCAATATTTCAGCCATCCAGATTTGTTTGTTTCATTTTTAAAACCTGAATGTAAAAATTTTAAATCAAACTAAAGTTATATTTTTGCTTCAGCTATCTAAATCCAAAATAAAATATACAGTTTTTGTTTTTGCATGTAGCAATACCGGAAATGACAGATATTATAATATTAATCATTGGGAAGACTGGTTAAAAATAGAAACCTTTCCTAAAGATATGCAATAGCTGCACTCGAACCCTATTCTGCATAAGTTGGAAGATTAAAGCAGTTTTGTTCTCAGTAAGATGATCAGCTCTCAATGAGATGATAAAACAAACGTATTCATGGTGAGAAGTGAAAAAGTAATGCACCAGTTCAGACCATGATTTCTGGTTCCACCAGAAGGTACCAAATGGCGCACTAACAAAATACAAAGCTCATCTTTGCTTTAATAATTAAAAGAAAAATTAAAAGTAAAAATAAAAAAAATTCTATTTAGTAAAAAAACAACAACAATTATTTGTTTTTTCTCATTTTATTTTAAAAACCAAAGAACGAACCATCCTCTGATTTGCATCAACATCAATTTTACATGGTTATTTCCATGGTAATTCTGTACTTTCTCAAAACTGCAAACTAGCTGCAGCTCTTCTGATGCAGGCAGGAATATTTCCTCCTGACTGTAAAATAACAGGGTCTGCATGAACAGCTGCAGCATTATAAAGAGATAAGTTGTTTTAAGATAGTAAAATCCATTTTGAGACTGGATCTGCTTTGACAGGTCTTTATCAGTTCATCACTACAGTCTGAGCAGAACAACTTCCAGAGCAATTATTGCTTCTTAAAACTCCAAACTTCATAGGGATTTGTATAAATCCTTTTACTTATTATCATCAGTTTTGCACTACATTGTTATTTCAGCTGATATATTAAAAAATTCCATCTGGTAGTGACCCCAGGCTGATACCTCTCACCACTGCAACTATTTGCACATATTCCATATAACTTCCATATAACTATAACACTCTAAAAAATAACAGTGTTTGCCAAAGAACCTCACTTTAAAATGTCTAAAATATCTTTTCACCAACTAGATTTGAGTGGATGAATTGCAACAAAACAGTAACAAGCATCTCTTCTTTACCAGCTACCATTCAAGAGAAACACCCTAATGTTATGATTTTCCAAATGTGTGGTTAATACTTGGCTTCAGCCAGGATGTTGCTCCCATGATAGCGTGCCAGAGCTCTCCACTCAAAGATTACCTGACCAGGAAGTTCAGAGAAATGGCTCCAGGCTTCTTGGAAAAGTCATGTTCAAGAACTCTGCGGTCCATCTGCAGCCACTTACACTGACCACTGCAGAGGCAAACAAGTGTTAGAAAGCTGGTGTCTGCAAATGTGCGCAGTCACACACGTCTTTACAAATATTTACTTTAGCAAAAAAAAAAAAAAAAAAAAGAACTTTGCAATGTACATACTTATCATCGAAGAAAGCAAGACCAAAGAATTCCTTCTCTTTCAGGTTGAAGTGGGACGACACCAAATCGAGGAGCTCATAGGACAGGAGCTTCGGCTGAAGGGGAAAGATTTAGACCCAAGTTTTTAGTTTTTGAATGTCACTGTTTGATGAAATGTGTTAAATATATCCTCTCGACTGTCTGCCAAACAAAAAGGCCATTTTGTTTCTCATCACACATAATATAATGCTTTCATATTCCATCTTTATCTGTGAGGCAGCAATGTTCCACCAAAATTAGCACAAGTGATGTCCATGATTTACTTTTTACGAACAACATGTTATCCACCTGATAGACACTAGTTTTCAGGATGGCAGTCTTATGTATGGCAGTCAAATGAGAAAAAATTAAATCAAATTCAGTATAGACCTTCAATGAATAGAAACATGATTCAAACATCAAAATGTACTCTGATGTTCAAACACAGTTTAAATTAGTTTTTTTCTTATAAATAACACATTTTTCTGTGAGAGTAAGTGCTGAAACACATGTGCTTGTATCGCAGAGTGAAATATTGTATTTGAGCAATATGCTAATCTCTTTAGGATCAATAAGAAAAAAAAAATTTAGTGTGCACAAATCAAATTTCCTTACAAAAAAGGGAAAAGAGCAAATGGGTGCCTGGTTCTGAAGAATCAAAAAATTGGGATAACCAGCATTCCAAAAGATATCTTAATTTTAATAAGGGCAGAGAACAGGACACGTTTCGGCTACATGCCGTCGTCAACTTCTTACAGATCAGACAAACTACAAATCTATATAAGGAGGTAAAAAAACACTTAAGCCAATCACAAACAGGTTGGGCAATCAGTCCAAAAAAGGAACATCTGTGACTATCATGCACAACCAGCAAACCTCAACAATACACAAAAGTCACAAAAAAGTTACAAAACATCATTTTACAAAAACAAAAATCACAGAAAGCAGTTCAATGTCAGTTATTCATTAAATCCTTTAGGGTTAACAGTCTGTAAAGATGTTCCTTTTTTGGACTGATTGCCCAATCTTTTTAGGATGAATGAGGTTTTAACCACCAAATGGCTTTAAGTTCAGTCTGTAGTTTCTTTGTTTTTTCTCAACAAGTCACCAGAGATGTGTTCCATCAGATTAACCTATCATTTACCTCAATTCCGAAAAAGTTGGGGCACTGTGTAAAATGCAAATCTAAACATATAGTACTGCTCTGGTTATCAGTCACCTTGTCTTTGTTTTAACCATTAAAATAGCCATTAAAAGCCAACAGTTCAAAAGCTTGCCTTTCTGATGGTATGGGGGTGCATTAAGGCTTTTGGAGGGAATCTCCCTCCTCTGAAAAAGCACCATTGATGCAGAAAAGTATATATAAAGTTTAGATAGAGATGTGACGTTCAAGAGCGAGTCAAATCTTTTGAGCGATTTCTTACAACGAACTATAATAACCGTGTTGCCAACAGTAAGTTTAGGGTTTTGTATTTTTCAGTTTATTTACTTTATCCCTCTGTGTTCATGTTCTCTTCTGTATTTTTACCTGCGGCTGTGTTCCTCAGCCCCTCCCACCCCCGCTTGTCCCTTCACATGTGCTTGTCATTTGTCATTAGTGTCCCTCTATAATGTGTGACTTTGTGCTTTGTTTGTCAGTTCTGCATTATGTTGGCTCCCTGCCACATGTTTTGGTTGTTCTCGTGTTCGCTCCCCGTGATTACTCCTTGTGAAATAGAAAGCTTTTCCACCACATCGGCTTTTGTTTTTGCTTTTTGTTTAATAAAGTATTTTAGTTTCACAGAGCTCTTCGTGCCTGCCTGCTTCTGGGTTCTACCTTCAACAAAACCTGACAGTAAAGAGTCAAATCTAGTTTTATTATTTACACATTTTTATTCTCATATGGATATTCGTGTCTTTAATTTTCCTCCTTAATCACTTAAACGCTCCTAATTTGCTTTGTTACGGAGAATTGTGGAGTGCAGCAGCTCAGCAGGGAAGTGAGAGGGGGATTCTGCTTGAGAAAACACGTGGTACTGCCCACATGATGGAGTTAAGTGACCATGTATGGCACATGTGATGACATCACTAGTTCAAATTGAATGACTCAAACAAATGACTCGTCAAGATCCAGATCCCTTCAAAGAGTCCTGCATCTTATCTTTAATTTTAGAACATATGCTCCCATCCAGCAAAGAAGTCCTAAAATTGTTGGATAGTAATTTTGAGTGGTTAGGGAAGTTGTCCTCCAATGCAAGAGTTGGCGGTTTGATTCCCCTGCTATTCAGTCAAGAGTCAAGGTGTTCCTGGGTAAAACACTGAACCCCCCCCCCCCCCTGCCTCTGATGTGTGCCCCATCAGTGCACGAATGGGATTTAAAGCACTGATATGAACTGTCTAGGTTAACTTTGTACAGCTGTGTCCTTCAAAGGCTTGCCCTGTCTAGAGGTGGCCGGGTCCTTGGTCAACAACGACGACCAGAAAAAAGGGGCTGTGAATTTGGATGATCTATTCCTGACCTTACCCCAGCTTGTCCAGTCACCTAGGAACCCTGGGATGTGGTGGGCCGAGAAGGATCCATTGGACCCATCCCTCAAATCGGGGAAAAAGAAGGATGCATTTGTGGGCTGCATCTAGGAGTCTTCACATTTGGACAGCCTCCAGCGCGTCAAAATGATGGAAAATGATGTTAAAAGTGCCAAATCAATGTACATGAGAATGATAAAGGTTGGATTGTTGAAAAAATATGAAATAGTCTCATGTGTATCCATATAATTTGTTGTTCTATAAAGATTTGATGTTTTTGTTAACTGAAGATTATTATTGTTTAAGTTTATACTTGAGGAAAAAGGGGCAGATATTATAAGATTTTATTCTTCTCTCTGCCACCTTTAATTTAATTTTATTTGTATTCTCTTTTTTATTGTACATAGAATTAAATTTTGTTTTTTAAGAAATGAATAAAGTTTGATATTAAAAAAATGATGTAAAAAGCTGACAAATTCAACCTTCGGAGGACGCAGCCCCTGAATTTGGACACAGCCACTGTAGAGTGCTGTGTGAAAGGGTCAATGAGGGCACAGATTGTAAAGTGTTTGAGTATCCTCGTTGGATAGAAAGGTGCTATGTGAGTACAGTCCATTTAGCATTTTTAATGTTTGATTTAAAATGTGAGTTTGTGAAATTTGTAAATCATTGATTTCAGTTTTACATTTTACACAAAATCTCAACTGTGTGAGAATAAGGGTTGTACAAGTTTAACACCAACCTAATCTGAAAGATGCAAACAAGTGCAACACACTGAAGCAAGCCTCATATGCTCTGATTACAACAGCAGACTCTTTTACTGCATGAGAGTATCTTCATTGTCATTACGTGGAGCATCCATACCTGAACCAGCAGCTCCAGCTTCCTGTCATCCAGCAGCTGAACTTGACACAATCTGCCCTCAGTCATCTGGAAAAAAGAGGAAATTCACAACTTGTGACACATGCTGTGAGCTATTCTTAATCATAAGAAACAATGTCACTGATCTTGTGGGTTTGGACAGTAATATTACCACAATGACAGCATAGCGCCAATAAAACCATATAAGTCTTGCAACATTTCATAAATAAAGAGTCGAGGCAACAGATGGTTACAACACTTCCTGACCAAAGACCCATGTGGTTGATGCCGTGATCTTATTTAGAAAGCACTGCGGCGTTAATAACAATAAAACCGTTGTCTGAAGGATTTGTAGCTATAGTAACCAAAAGAAGGATTTGAAGAGTTTGCTTTTGGTCTCTGGGCCTGGCCGCAGCAGGATTACAGTGTTTTTATATACATTAGTCTGTTGCAAGAAATGTTTTTTCTGATCAGGTTGTTATTTGGTGGAAAAAGTTATTTCATACAGTGAGGCAATGATAAAGAGGAAGTTGAAACTCATAATAAAGTCAAGTGTTTATTTCCACTGTGATAAAAATACTACTCAATAAATGGGATAAATGGGCTCATAAAAGGAAGTAAATGACATAAGATGTATCAGACCTATTCTCACTTTTTTATCATCAGCTGCCATAAATGTGAGTGATCATGTGATTGTGTGTGTGTGTGTGATCTGTTTTTTTACATTGTAAAGTTATTTTTTTCTATATATACTATCTTGTAAGACCACTGCTCATCATGGGGCCCAAAGCCCCATGATGAGCAGCATAAATTCCCATCTGTATTTGGGTTGGAGCTAAGGTGTAAATTGAGTTTAAGTCAGGTTTAGGGTTAGGTACTGTGGGTGGTTAGGCCATGATACAGAAATGAAAGAAAAATTAATGGAGGTCAATGGAAATTCCCTATGAAGATAGACAGAGACAGTGTGTGCCAGGACCAGGACAAAAATCCTGGTTTACAAAGTGATTGTGCTTCCAACACTGCTGGATCAGAAACGTTGACCACATACAGCAGGCACTTGAAGGCACTAGAGGCTCATTATCAGTGATGCCTCAAAAAAAATCATTAGTATCAGCTGGGTGGACCAATGCACAAATGTCAGGTTTCTAACAGAAGCTAACAATCAATGCCATCATAGCCCAAGTCCAGCTCCAATAGACAGATCACATTATCCATAGGTCGGATTGCTGCCTCCCAGAGAAAGTGCTTTATTATCAGCTTGTCATTGGAAAACATGCTCTGGGAGGTCAAAAGAAAAGGTATAAGAACTAAATCAAAAATTTCCATAATGAGCTTAAGAACTAGGAGGAAACGGCAACCAACAGAGACCTGGAGAAGACTGGTCCGTGAAGGCACTGCACTGAATAATGACGACCTCCACTGTGCTGCTGCAGGTAAACGTGGACACCAGAAAGATAGAGCCACCACCAGAAAGGTCCAACTTCAACCCACCACCACTCACCTCACACTGCACAAAAATATGCAGCTCCAGGATCTGCCTTTTCGCACACCTGAAGTCCCACAAGGACCAAGACGAAGAACTCTGAGTGAGCGCCAATGATGATGAGTGTGGTAGTAGCTGAGAGTCATCCCCAACAGATGTGCCAATTTAGGGCTCTTTAAAATATCATCATTTTAAAGTGACATTAACTATTGTGGTCAATCCTGCCTTTCTGTTAGCAAAATATCCTGTGACCTACTGGGCAAATTTTAATCAAACTAACATACTCCAGGGTCTTTATTTTAAAACTTAGCAGGCAATGCAGATGGCAAATAACGTGAATTCAATCACAGAATGTCACTTTTATTTAACAAAGGGATTAGATTTGATTAAAAAAAATAGAGATTATTTTGATCCTTTTGTCTATTTATAGCTGTGCAATAAATAGAGGAGTTAAGCACTGAGTCAATCTGACCACAGAAGCTTACAGCTACTAATAATAAAGTATTTTACCACAATTCTTTTAACATCTTTTAAGCTTTATTTTCTAAACAGGAAGTAACCACTTAGTTAGGGCTGCCACAAATGATTATTTTTATAGTCGACTACCGCTTATGGCTCCAGAATGCAGCTGCTATTATATAACCATTGTTAGATTTTAGCTATATGCTAACTAAAAATAATTGCTGTGGAAGGTAAGTTCTGCCTTACAGATATTGCATTGTACAGGTTTCTCTTTCATTTTCTTAAAATGATCCCACACTTTTGAGCTCGGTTGCTGAGTAGCCATGATACCAGAGTCTGTCTGTATAATGTCTTGTGACGTCCACAGCCTACCCCGGTTACCACTACTGTGGATGTGTGTCAAGGACAGAAAGACTGATGTGACTGTGGAAGGTGTCAAAGCAGTTTGGAGAGGAAAACAAAGTAAAAAAAAAACTAATTAGTTGTCGACTAGTCGACTAATCATGGCAGCCCTACACTTAGTTAACACAAATGTGTTATAATTTATAGCTGTGTTATAGCTGTCTCTTTACACCACTTTGCCATTGCAGGCAGACCTTTAGTCCGTACCGTAAACCCGACCTGCTGGGAAACAGAGAGTTCTTTACACTAAATAAATCACACAGCCACAAACATGTCAGAGTGAGGGTAACCAGTTTAACAACACAAACAGCTCCCAAACTAAAGAAAGAAAGCCCATAGTGCAGCAGCCTCCTGATTTGACAGAATGAGGTTGACTGGGACTTCTTGGAGAGAAGCGAGCAGGTACTGTACCTGGAGGACGTCTTCAGGGAGACTGCAGGTGGAGATGCATCCCTGACTAACTCTCATTCTTTAAACAGTGTTTCTGGTTGGATCCAGAACAGAAACTCACAGCTCTTACAGATGATTAACAAGCAAGCAGTTCAATGCTGGAGACCAGGAGAGGTACAAGACCTTTGCTGGGAGGGCTTAGTGTGAAATCAGCTGCTGACCTACAGAAAGAGGCCAGGCTGGGACAGTCTCCTGACCGTACTTTAAAGTTCATTGCTTCTTAATTTGAGAAACACGAGTCGCGTGGGAACAAAGTGGTTAAGTGTTTGTGTGTGTTTGTAGAGTTAGCAAAAAACCTCTTGAATCACTGAACAGATGTGTGAATCTCTCAGAAATGAATTATCAGATGCACAGCAACAACAGATTGTGGTAGTATCTGAGCGTTGTTCCCAAGTCATACTTTGAGCACCACATTATGCACCTTAAAAACGTTGGCTTTAACTGCTGGTGGCAACCCTGAACCACTGGATGGATTTGAGTGAAACTTTCAGAACCTAATATCCATCTAAAACTCTAACTTTTTCAAATCAACCTGGTTTAAAATGCTACATAGCCAACACAAAACTGGCTATAACTTAATCAAACTCAGCTAAAGTTTTCGTAGTCGTAGACAAAAAAGGGCAAATTTTCTCTCTTATTTCATTTACAGATAAACAATTTAAAATGGCCCTGCATGCTTTCTGAGTGAGACACCCAGTCAAGCCCAATAAATGACATCATCTGAGCACTTTTGACAATTACTCTTCCAGAACCAACAGCCATAAATTTTCTTTCATGATCTAAATTAAAAGAGAACATTCAATAAATCCAATTAATTTCAAGTGGGTCTGCTTGTTACGATCAGATTGGTCTGAGGCAGATGGCAGTGTGGGTCTCATACCGTAAACTCACCACTAGATGGTGCACAAATTATTATTATTATTTTTTTAAACTGAAAAAGCTTAGGTGTGGAAAATGGCTTCTTAAGTAAGCACACTAAGGCAGAGTATTTTTATATGAGCAGTTATTAGCTCAGCAAATAGAGACGAGGTGAGAGAACTGAGCCGCTTCCATTTTTTAACAGCCACCACTATAAATCATCTCAGAGCTAATCAGTTCAAAAACTGCTTTTTATATAAAACAGTGCAGCACGGGCTACTTGAATCCCTGAGAAATGCAGTTTCTCAGAGGGTGACACAGAGAAGAAGCTCTTCATCAAACACTCAGATAGAAGTGACCCCTGGTTTGGAGCCTAACAACATTTTAAATATGTTTTTGGGGCATCTGCTGATGCATGTCAGCGCTACTATAATTCATTATTGAATCCAACACGAGCTTTTCAATCTGAATAAAGGGTCAGCCTTTGGACCCTGTGGGTTTAAGGCAAGAACTGGACCTTCATGTAATAAAAAAAAGGCACAAAGAGATGAAAGCACTGTCAGTCTTTTTTTGTTCATCTCTCTGGAGACTGGAGAGGCCCGGGCTGAAACAGCCCTCCACAGGGTGCAGGGTTGGTCCTATTGGCCCTGAGGTTGGCATATAGGCAGCTTGTTATGTTGGCTACAACAAATATCCCCGTGGAGACTTGAGGGAGATGTGGCTTCAGTCCTCTGCTACAAGACAAGCTCGTGTTGAGATAAACACTATAAATTCTTTTGACGGCTAGCGCACACACTGTTAATTTAATTTTTATTTTTTTGAATCTTGCCGGTGAAAAATGACAAGCCGGAGGTGAACAATAGGCGAACAGGAGAATCTCTCCAACCCCCCGAGTAAACAAGCTGTCAAGTGTTTAATACGTCATGCTGGTTAAATGTCATGTCCAGACTGCAGCCCGTCTTATCTCATTCTCCCATTTCTATGCATTATTGATGAAGGCCGGTATCACACACAAGTCACTGTCTCTCTGTGGGTACACCAAGTTGTTGTTGTTTTGTTAAGATACCTGCTCCAATTATAAAACAGACATTCATACATTTTATTAACCTTTCTAAAACTTTACTGCATTCTAAAATGTTTAGATTTAATTTGTCAGTTTAAAAAATAGTTTTTCCAACACTCCATATGTTACAGATATAGCAAAGGAGGGAAAATAGAAGTTGCATTGGGCTTTTAAATGGGTAGCAAATGCTAAAACTTTAGCATGTTCAGATCTATAATACATCTTCATTAAATGCCTGTGTTACGGGAGTGCCACAAGGCTTCATATTGGGAATACTGTTGTTTAGTTTGCCATGGATCATCTGCTTGTGCATGACCTGTTTTATTGTATTCAGATGACACAGTCATATATGAACAAGGGACCAATGTAAAAACACATAGCCTGTCACAATGCACTCTGTGTTAAAATGAAGTATAATTAAAGGATTGTCTTAAAATGTTGGGGTAAGTAGTCAAATAGTCAACTGTCTGGAGGAAGTTAAATACTTGGGTGTGAATTAAAATCCGACTCTTTGGTTCAAGAAACACAGCAAGAACATACTGTTTGTAACTAATACACTGAAGTAGAAATCCAATAGTTTTGTGTCAGTATCTGTCCACCTGGTCCTGAGCAAACTGGACAATAAAAAAAGAGTCACTTTATACTCAAACCTTGAAAGGACTGGATTGGAACTCACTGTAATATATTTACTGTAATATTCCCTCATTTTAAGACATGGAGTTTTGACAGTCAAACTATGTACTCATCTGGTTGGCTTGTTTTAAAATAGTTCATATGACACATCCTATAAACACTGAAAAGTAATACCTGTACGACTGACTAAATGTGAAATAAATCATACAGAAAGGGGAATTTGAGTACAAAATTTACAACTTTTTCCCAATTTACATCCAGTTCAGCTGGAGTGCAGCAAAAGTATAGCTGGCAAAAATAATGTGAAATAGAAAATTTACACTGCAAGTTTGGCTGATTGCTGGCTACTTTTGAACCCTGTGCACCTCCAACATAGTGTTAGGATGCCATAATTTCATTGGTAAAATAATCAACATGCATTATGGGAGATGTAGTTTATAGTCAATGCTAACTTTAAATCAGCATACACCTATTTTAAGACATTAATACATCTTTGAAGCTCTCACGGGCCACATAAAATGCAGTGACGCACCACATTTGGCCCGTGGGTCTTGAGTTTGATGTGGTTTAAAAACTTGATTTCACTTTTTTTTTTCTATGAGGTAAAAGTACTGTAAAAGAGTAAATAGAATATTAGAAAATGGAATCAGGAAAAGTACTGTAAATGTTTGTGATGAGCTTTTGTGTGCACGCCTCCTGGTAAACAAAGAACATTACTCTAGTGTATTTTTGTTTATAACCTGTTTAATTTTTAAAGATAAAATTGCAAAATTAATTATTTAACATACTGCTTTGATTCACCCCTATGAATACAAAAATGATCAGAAAGAAATAGGCTGGGAACTGACAGAAACAGGATGTGATAATAGTGGAGAGAAACACACCACAATAAGTTCTGTGTTTTAAACACATGAGATCCCAAAAAAAAAACAGTCATTCTTTGTGATGTTATGTCATCTGTAGCTTTAGCTGACCTCTCTCACCTGATCTTGACCGATTAAAGGAAGCTAAACACACAAAGATCTGTCAGAGGTGTTGGGAATGTTTCACTGCACTGAGAAATTATGCAAAAGAACAGTGAAACTCTGCATAATGGGCAGCATTTTAGTGTCTTTTACTGCAATCAAGGGTATTGTAACTATAGATCATGCCGCTGCAGATAACCCCGGGTTTTACCTAATCTTAACATATTGTGTAACATGTCTGTAGTTAAAACACCAAAACCGAAGCTGAGGGGCTATTTTAAACAGTGGCACATAAAACAACAGAAGTTATTCCATGGGGGAATCGTTTTATGAATTTATGAGAAAAGAACAAAGAGGAAAGATGCTGAAGGTGATGGTGTAACAACAAACACAATGAGACGAGACAAGAAAACGAGTGGCAGTATGTGGCTGGTTACGGGTGTAAAGCAGCATAAGCCTGAAACAATGACTTCTTATTGCGTTGCAGAGGCCTTATAGTTGAGCAAATAAACGTCATTTAAAATGAGTGGAATGAACTCAGTGGTGTTGCGGTCTATCGGGCGCCGGGTAGGACTTATATTATGTTTTCTCTCTCACACACTACTAAAGACTCTGTCACACACGCTCACA
>JARVGW010000047.1:7411554-7439925 GCA_031762495.1 Anablepsoides rubrolineatus | reverse complement strand
AATTTTAATTTAGTTCATCATAGTTTTACAACCAGGTCACCAAGTCTAGAACAATAAATATGAAAAGAATGAATATCTACGTGTTTATGGATTTAAACAAAAAAGAGACAGAATATTCAGCATGTTATGATTGTCAGTGGCTTTACCTGTGACTGCCAGACAGAGGAGTGTAACACAAAGAACACAATTTTTTAAATGTAATAATGGAGATTGGAGCTAAAAGTTGGTACACTGGTATCAGAGAGCAAGCTCTATAACAAATAGTGAAAAAAAAATCAAAGATGGCCACCAAAACAAATTTCAAAAAGTTTTAACTTCGTATTGAGCTAATATTTACAGGGTGTCTGTGGGTCCTTTAAAAAGTCTTAAATTTGTAAAACAAAAATGAAGATGGTATTAAATTCATTACTCAAAGGTCACACCACTTGTATAAGGATTGAATAGTGATCCACAGGACATGTTCTCCAGAGACCCCTACTTGAAGTCCACTAACCACATGGGGACTGGTTGGGCAAACTTCCATGTCCCCTCAAGTGATTGGTAAAGAGCTGGTCTTTTGTTCCACAGCCAGGATGGAACCTGGATTGTTCCTCCTGAATTCGAGATTCAACCATCGATCAGACTCTATCCTCCAGCACCCCTGAATAGACCTTAACGAGGAGGTTAAGGAGATTTATGCCACTATAATTGGAACACACCCTCTGGTCCCTCTTTTCAAAGAAGGGAACCACCGTCCCAATCTGCCAATCCAGTGGCACTGCCCCCAATATCCACACAATGTTGCAAAGACCATTTGAGTAATAATAATTTCATGTTACATACCCACTAACAAAATTTGTCTGGCACAGATATGGCCCACACAATGCACGGCCCAGATGCAAGAAAGGATGACATCATTTTGGTGGCCCAGATGTGGTTTGTCAGAGGTGGTTCACACTTGGGCCATGCACAACATAAATCAAGCCAGCATGGCATCCTAAAACAGTGCCGTCATCCCCAGACCTGTCCCACATCTGGCTGATAATCATGCCATGCCAGCAGTGTCAGATTGACAACAGGTGTGACCCACACCTGTCTGCTATGTATGTAAAATTCACTGCATTTTAAAGTTGTTCTTTAAATATCATTCTCATGAAGTACTTTGAAATTTTGGATATTGGTGTTTTAATAGTGGCAGCAATCCTATTTGTCTTGGCCTCACTCCAACTTGCTGTTAGCTCGGTAATCTAGTCTGCATGAAATTATCTCTCCAAACTCAGGATATTTAGAGAGTCAACAAGTGAGACATGTTTGTTCATAACCTTTTCACAAAACCCCTCTTGGAAAGTATTGAACTTTTCCTTTATAGATCAGGACCAATCTTTGTGACCACGTTCACATAATGGAATTGGATATATCTGCAAATAAAATTGCAAGCTGAGTAATAGTTTGATGTGTACCAATGTGAACTATTAAAGTTTTTTTATGCAGTGATAAAACATCTGAAGGGTTAATGTGTGTAATTTGTGTCTATAAATTTATAAAAGCCTATTTAGAACTTTAAAAGAAACAAAACCTACTGTAGAGAGGAGCAAAGTATTTTGGGATGTCTCACTTCTTCCTCTAAAGCTAGCTGCAATTAAAAACATCTTGAATTCATAGTGGAAAACTGAGCTGTGATATTTTTAGCAAAGTTTGTCAGAAGTTTATTTATATTCACCAAAAACTGTTTCAGCTGATGGTCTTCTTGAACTATTTTTGCTTCTGCAATTTTTACCGTTGATCACAAAAATAGGTTTCACTTAGCTTACTTCACATTAATATGTTGGTACACAAGTACTACATTGACATCTAAAATAGTTGTAGTTAAACATTTCTAACATCTCAGCAAAAAGTCAAATATTTGTCTCTTTACAAGTTTTGAACAACACTGGTGTTATTTTTCAAACAAAGTATCTCAAAAACGTAATCTAGATGGTTAAACTTCAGCCTTAATAAGTTCATTATTAGCCAGAAAGGTTAAAATAACGTAAACAAATTGTAAAAATTGTGATTTTCCACACAATGTATCTAAAATCAAAATGACTTTAGTCTGATGTTTTTTTAAAAAAGACAATATTTTCTGTTCCTTTTTTTTGTTTCAATTTAGCAATATAACATTATGGCTGCACATTAGAGCTGCATTATACTAGAAATAACTTACCATGTGCAATAATCTTGCAATAAACTCACATTTCCTCACTTCCTCTCCTGTCATCTGGATCATTTAAACTAGATGTGGGCATCCAGACCAGCTGTTTGTTGGATTAACCAAATATTTTGACCTTCAGAACCTGAATACATAGTACCTGAAATATAATGACCTATGATTTATTGCTGTTCAAGCACTTCTTTGCAAAAATAATAATACATTCACTGATTGATGATGATGATGATAAATTTGCAATATATTGTGTAGCCTTGTTTTAAGCACAAGCGGTAGAGGTACACCCTGGATAGGTTGCAAGTCCATCACAGGGACACATAGAGACAAACAAGAAAAACGAATGCTCAGACCTAGAGACAATTTAGAGTTGCCAATTAGCCTAACATTTGTGTATGTGTAGGTTTTCTCTGGGTACTTCAGTTTCTTCCCTCAGACCATAAACATAGAGAGAAAACACAAACGCAAACACATTTTATACCTGATTCCATTTTGTTTGTTAAATTCTGTGCCAGGTTTGAACTTTGCCTACAATAATGTAAATGTAAGCTATCAGCACTGCATACATTACTAAAGTCAGAATAAAGTGCTCTATACTATACTGTCATCTTTGCATGTTCCTATACAATGACGAAATATATGTGCTGCATTTAAACCACATGGGTGCCTCTCACACGTGATGCACCCAAGTAAAGCAGCAGGCAGCTATGTGAGCATCCAGGGAGCAGTTAGGGATTAGGTGTTATGCTCAAGGACACCACAAGATACAGTATTGGTATGGTGCAGAATCAAACATGTGACTTTTTGGTCCCAAGTCTGTTGCCCAGTGCGTCACAACCCTCCCAAAACGTTGAAACAAAAGTACAAATATGTACCAAATAATGCAAACACTTTAAAGTTAGTGTTTTAAAAATGTCTTTAATGAACTGGAGAGTAAAATGACCTTATAAAAGCTTTGAGAAAGAATAAACTAAATCACAAAAACATTCATTTAAAAAATGTGTGCTGTATTACAAATCTTCACAAAAATATTTAAATTTAAAAACGTATTCAAAGTTATTGTACTCCCAGATGCAGAGTAAATTACAGTAGTTAGATTTTTCATCTAGATCCTGTGACGTATTTTGGTGTGATAAACAACGCAATCATCTTAGCTTCAACACAACAAATACATCAGAAGCTTTTAGAAGTTTTGAGTTGCTGAGGCAGCTATTCAGTGGTTTTGAGACCAATGTTCTTCCTGAGTAAAAAGTCAACAGGAGGCCTGGGGAGATGCAAGCTGCAGACAAACAGGGATAAAGCAGACTTTATTCTTTGTGTTCTGGTAAACTGGGAACACATGGCTGTCCTCAACGTGTTTTTTTATTTTTTTAAGTGGATGGGGCAATGTAATGACCCAGGGCATGTTTTAGTTTTAAGAGGTGGCCTTAGAAAACAAAGAGTTCAACTGTTAGCTTTATATTCTGACATCAAGATATATTTTTTTACATAAAACAGCACATTCTTGAAAAGGATCATTGTGTATACTGGGATTTCCAAACATTCATTCTAGCTAATTACTTATCATGCCTTTCAAAAGATGAGGAATATTTTTCTCTGTACAGTGAGGCGCATCAGAGTCGCATAGATCTCTTTTTTATTTTTTTGCTTCTTAATCTAACAACCTAAATAAGGACATCATGCTTGAAATGCTTGGATACCAACCTTATGAGGTATGTTTCTAAAAAACAAACAAAAAAAAGTTATATAATTAAGCTGGTCAAGATTAATTTTAATTCACGATAAGTACTGTTGTTTTATCTACCTACAGTTTATTAAATGCTGTGATGGAAATTCAGGCAAAAGGTTAAAATGTTTAAAAATAGATCTCTAAATGTGAGCTGGATTGCAGCAACTCTGCTCCACTTACAGTAAAATGTGTTAAAGTCTGACTAACACTTTCTCTGATTTGTACCTTTTTTATTTGCCTGATGAAACATTTCTTGACTATTAATGCTGTGTGGAGAATAACGAGCCTTAGAAATCAAACTGAGCTGCAAATTGCAAGTGTAAAAACAAAAAACTCTTGCCAGTGTCTTAAAATAAAACTGCTTCTGTCCTTACATAAACACCTTAAGTGTACTACTTTGATTATGTTGCATATTTTATTTTCATCATTCTCTCCTATCTGTGTGCTTTACCCTGTTTTTAATATTGCTTTATCCTTGTTCTTTTCATTCTTTCTGTGCTTTCTGCTAACAGGTTCAGACTCATTTGGAAAACCCAACAAAGTACCACATTCAGCGCTCCCAGCAGCAGCAGGTGAAGCGGTACCTGGGAAGGCTCGGCTCCCAGGCGTTGAGCTTGCCCTGCCCCAACCAGTCCTCTGACCACGGGGGCATGCCGCCGGGGCCGGGCAACAGTGCCCCCAACAGCCCTATGGCCTTACTGACCCTGAACTCAAACTGCGAGAAAGAGGTTTGTTGGAACTCCATTTGATACCTTTTTGTGTTTTAGTAAAGTTTTATAAACTCATCAACCCTGTGACGGCTTTCAGATGGATGACGTCATTGATGACATTATTAGTCTGGAGTCCAGTTATAGTGACGATATCCTCGGCATGATGGACCCAGGACTTCAGATGGCGAACACGGTATGTATGTCTGTGTTTGTGTGTATGTGTACTTGTATTTGTTACCTTTTTAGAACCGTTTCTGGTATACAAACCTACCTTGTTAAGACCAGCAGTCCTTATGAGAACCAAAGATTGGTCCTAATATGGTGGAACTCCATTTGTGGGTTGGGGGTCAGGGTTAGGATAAAGAAATTACTGGAAATGAATGGAAGTTAATGAACAGTCCTAATAAGGATAGAACTACAAACTTGTGTGCTTGTGATGCTTCAATGACAACATTTAGCCTGCACACTGCCCCGGCCCCCAACTCTGGTAAACTCTGTACCCACCTTGGCAACTTTCTCCACATTTAGGATTTAAATTAGCTTTTAGACCTGAATATACATGGCTGTAGTCTTGAACGTTTTCTGTAAGAGAAACTGAAAAGGTTTCAAAATGCTCAGGACAACTTAATGAGCATTTTCTAAGAAAATTTATTACTCATTTTTGTATTTTTCCTCTCTCAGATGCCCGTGCCTCCGAACCTCATGGACATGTACGGTAATCAGGGTATGCCCCCACAAGGTCTGTCCATCAGCAACTCCTGCCCTGCCAACCTGCCCAACATCAAAAGAGAATACTCAGGTCAGTTGTGCACAGCTCACCTTTTCCACTGCAGAGGATATTTGATGCCATTAAATGTGTTCTGTTTTTAAACTGAGGAAAATGGAATCATTCATTGAAAAAGTTCTACTCTCCAAACCTTTGTCTCACTAAAAATGTATATTTATGGCTTCTTGTGTTGTGATTTTAACCTACAGTTTTGTAAGTGTTGATTCTATGAATAATTGACTTGATTTTATTTAAAACTATTATTTATCACTTAGTGTC
Organism: Anablepsoides rubrolineatus; assembly: GCA_031762495.1. Lineage (NCBI taxonomy): Eukaryota > Metazoa > Chordata > Actinopteri > Cyprinodontiformes > Rivulidae > Anablepsoides > Anablepsoides rubrolineatus. Next base: position 7,434,259 of record JARVGW010000047.1, on the reverse strand, counting down.
CCAATCTCCAGCCATCATGCATATGCTGGACAAGTCTGGATCCTGTGGCAAATTTGACACGTATCAAAGACCTGAGGGTTTCCCTGTGGGTACGTCTGAGTATTTAGCTTTGAGCCATCACAGCTGCTGTTTATTACGGGTGAATTTTATGCTTTGCTCATTTTACTGATCAAAGCCTTTTTCCCATAAGCTGAGGTAAGAGCCATGGCTAAGGAACGGCAGAAGAAAGACAACCACAATTTGAGTGAGTGTTGTTTGTTTTTGTTCTTTTTCTTTGAATCAACAAAAAAAACACTAAAGCAAATGGCCTGATTATGTTGCAGAAATGATTCCAATTGAATTGTTTTTTTAATTGTTAATCTGTTCATATTCTGTAGTTGAGAGACGACGACGGTTTAACATCAACGATCGAATCAAAGAACTGGGAACCTTGATCCCAAAATCCAATGACCCGTAAGTTCACTATAGTATTAACTCTTTGTTTTTGTTTTTTATTCAAAACCAGATTGAAAAACATTCATCCTAAACAAACATTTGTCATATTAAAAGTGAAATCGTGCAACTAATGAGAAGGGTATAAATGGTGCAGCAAAAACTTCCCTTTAGTTGAAGTTTGTCTAACGTAAAGATTTAATGGATCTGATTCACATTTTTTTTTATAAACTGCTTCAAAGTCCATCTGTGAGGTGATGATTTCTGTAGCTGCTGTATTCACAATGGTTCTGAAGAGAACTCTTCCTTTCACTAGAAACATAAATTAAGGATAAAGTTCAGTCCTGTGCAAATATTTCTCAACTTCAGCTGAAGCTAAAATCATGTCAGTATTTTCCTTTTTTTTATATACAAAATCCTGCCTTTTGTTGCTTTTTCTCTGCAGCAGTAAACCAAATAAACATTAGTCTGCATGCAAGAACATGTTTGTATTCTTATCCTAAATTTCTCTTACTTTTGTTCATTTGAAGGGTTTGTACGAACATGCCAAGTCATATTCAACAAACTCTTCTATCTTCAGGAAAAGTGTGTAAATGAGCAGCGTAAACTGATCAAGTGCTCGTGCACGGGGAGGGGATATTTACATAATTACCACCCCTAAAACGCCATATAAGGCTATGTTTCCTGCCCCACATACCAGGAAGTTTCCATTTATAAATGAGATCGCAAAGTAAAAAAAAAAAAAGAACCTTACGAGTTCAGAAATTGAAGTTCTGCTCTCAGAGATCCAGAAAAAAAAAGTCATTTTAGCAGCGTCAGCTGTGGAATTAAAGGTGCTGCTTTAAAGCTGAGGAATGAAATGTTAATGTTGTGTCTCCTGTGGGTCGTACAGTCACAGAAATAAAAATCTAAATCATATTCATCTCTCTCTAGTCCTGCTCCGGTTTTCCTTTGGTCAAATATTTTTAATGTAAGTGTAAACAACTTTGTTACATAGTTTTCATTTATTCAGAAGAGGAGCAGTCCCGCACCTCTACCCCCCACCCCTGCCTGGCCGTCTCCCCCCATCCGACCGTCGCAAGTGGTGTCAGATGCGGTTCTGAAAAAAAGCATTTTAAAATGTTTCCAAACTTCAATTAATGTATAATTTAAGTTGTTTTTTAGTTTGAGATCTTCATATTAAAATTGTAGTGTTATACAACAGCATTAATAGCCAATTTAATTTAATCTAACCAATTTAGTTACATTTAAAATCTAATTCCAGTTCAAACAGAATAACCTCTTGTCAACATAATTATGGAGTGTGATTTTCAACTTGAAATATCTTCACACTAATGAAATATAAAGAATCTTAGTGAGGAAAGTCTATCTGGAGAACAGCAGACTGACGCTCGTAAAATATAGGACAGGTCTGGACCACACGTGAATTTTGTTTGTATCTGAAAAACAATCTTAGAATACAAAAATATTGGTGATTGCCACAAATTCTCCTAAATCACTCGTACGCACAACTTAAGAACAAATCTGTTCGTATGAACGGTTCTTGCATGAGGCCCATTGTTCCAAGAATCACAAATTGTGTTTTTTATAAACCAAAAATACTGTAATATCTGAAACTCTGCGCTTCATTTATGTCTTTTCAAATCATCTTTTAATTTATTTCAGCCTAAAATGAACAGATTTGTGGATTTGGTCCCCTCTAATTTATGAGGACAACAAAAAACTTCTGAGTTCAGTTGCACAGATCAGTGTTTACCTGCACATCCATCCTTTACAACTAGATGTCACTAAATTCTACACTCTGTTCATTTTACTTGTCTATTCACTGAAATGTAATTTCTGATATTAAGAAGCTGCTTGAAAAGCGAGACCGTATCTGTGATTTTCAGAGACATGCGCTGGAACAAAGGCACCATCCTGAAGGCATCGGTGGACTACATCCGGAAGCTGCAGAGAGAACAATACAGAGCCAAGGAGCTGGAGAGTCGGCAGAAAAAGCTTGAGCATGCCAACCGACATTTGATGCTGAGAATACAGGTAGACTTTCAGTCATACAAGAGACTTGAAGATGGAGACACACACAGAGAACTGAAATAAAGACACCTGTTTAAAATTGATGCAATGATACAGAGAGGACACATCTCTAAACACAGTTCAGCTAAAAAGACAATAAATGATGATAAAAAGAAAGAAAATCGGACCAGATGTGCTTCTCTTGATTGGAAAAGTGTATTCCAGTGAATGAAATGATAAGAAGGTTATAAGGTGGCCGGAGGTGGGCAACAAAATAATGTGCATGACCTTGAATACAAATTTTCAAGCCTTCCAGAAGAGCTGGTAAATCTGGATCACTTTATGGATACGGGTTCATCTGAATTGTTCACTTGAGTCGTGCATGATTAAAATGAACGACTCAAGTGAACAATTCAGATATAATTTTTCTCAGTATTTAATACAGCTGGCAAAAGAATTTGTTAAAATATAATGATATGCTTTTTTTTTATTCAGCATATAATAAAAAAAATCCTTCATGTTATGGAAAGACCCTCTTGATTCAAGAGAAAACTCAGGATTTTAAGAAAATGATCAATCAACTTTAGATTAATTCATTAATGGATAACTTGCATCCCTTATTAATACAGGAATTAAAGTAATTTATATCCATTCATATCTTTATAATTGAGTGTTTTAATGATTTGGCCAATTCATTGAAAAAATAGACAAATTAATCAATTATTAAAATAATCTTTACTTGCAGCCCTGTTTTATATTCCACTTTAGGTGCTACTGATCGACTAAAAGCCTCCTGAGGTTTGACAAGAATGAATAATACAAAACAAAAAACTGAACCTTATCTCAGCAGCCCTGCTAATAGATTTCCCTCAGTCACTCTCAACTAGTTAACGTCACACAAGAGCAGATGTGTGTGACTGACAGGACATATTAGAAACTCTGACTAATTCACGTGTCTGCGGTTTGCAGGAACTAGAGATGCAGGCCCGAGCTCACGGTCTGTCCATCTCATCCTCAGCGCTCTGCTCTGCTGAACTCGGGCCGCGGCCCATCAAACAGGAGCCCGCTTTGGAGAACTGCCACCGAGAGCTGTACGCGCTCCCCCGCCACCACCAGCACCACCCCGCCTGCACCCCCGAGCCGCCTGGCACACTGGAGCTGAACGAGGGCCACTCTAACTTCTCCGAGGGCCACTACGGCTCTCAGGGCAAAGCGGGCGACATCCTCATGGAAGACACCCTGTCACCGGTGCGGGGCGGGGACCCTCTGCTCTCCTCCGTCTCCCCGGACGCCTCGAAGGACAGCAGCCGGAAGAGCAGCGTCAGCATGGATGAGAATGAGCAGGGCTGTTAGCGCCCCCCGGTGGGGAAAAAACAAAACCCACCTGCATCTTCAACCCCACCTAAATCCCTGCACAGCTGCTGGAGATGCTTTTTCCCCCCCTCTTTATTCCCCCCCCACCTGTGTTTACATGTGTTCTATCTTCATTTTTTATATATATATTTTTCAAATTCTCAACCTAAATCACAAAGACTGATTTAAAGCATTTGCTTTAATCTAAACTTTGCTGATGATAAGTTACAAAACTAGATGGGTTTATATTTAAAGATATGCATTTATCTTTTGAATAGAGAGTAGCTTTTTTTTAACTGATTCCAAAGAATCTAGGGAAGTTTAAAATCATGGTCAGAAGTGTAGATATTTGTGTTGACAAACACTGCTTTTCAAATCACTAGCAATAATAGAAGGATATTTATTACTATAGTGCTTTACACTCTTTGTGTCTTAGACTGAACTTGAATGTGCAAATGCCTTATTAAGATGTGATGTGGACACATCCCTGTTGTTCTGCTATGCACGTTTTAGCCCAGTCTCTGTCAGTCTTCCAGTTCAGTTTTCAGTTTTCCTGCTCATTCGCTATTAATCATTTGTAGATTCAATCCTATTTATGTAACTTTGTACGCAGGATTGTATGTACACATTCCCCCGGAAATTCTATTTATAGCAAGGTCATTTTAAAGAGCCTGAGATGATGAACAAGCACAAAAAAAAAAAAAAAAAAACATAAAAAGCACAACAATCTAAACAGAACATTTTCATCAACATGGCATCTCGGCACAGATAATGATTGAGTTTAGTTTTTGATGTTCTAAAAAAAAAAACAATCTAATCACAAGACAAGGCCTATTTTTTATTGATCTGACAGTGGCTGATAGATGTTTTACCAGGACATTCCTCACTGCCAAATCTACTATAAAATATAAAAAAATGAAGCCTTAAAATATTGTCAAGATAATACAGGATATAAAACTTGTGTTTATCTGATGGAAACATTTGTTTCAAATTCTGAAAATTCTTAACAATTGTTTGACTTAAAAAAAACGTGGACAACTGACACAAACCTAAAAAAAAAAGAACGCCTGCTAGGAGGCTGGACTCAGATAAGTTTTAAGTCCCGCCCCTACACAGAAATCAATCATTACGTAGTTACAAATACGCCTTGTTCGATACAAATGCCATTAAAACGCAATTGAAATTGAACTAATTTAGCTGATATTTTTGGAAAATATATCTATAATCATAAAGAAAAGTTTAACACAGGTTAAACCATATAACTGTAAAATTACCGGTTCATAGCAACATGACCTGGCTGCTTGTAAGTACAAAATGATCTTTTAATGAGGCAGTTTCCTGACTAAAAGTTAAAAATACCTCTTTTGTTTTTAGCTGTATTTAGTTATTTGATGCTTCAAAAAGGTCTTGTGAGACCGTGATTGTGTACCTCACACACCTGGTCCACAAACCCTGGTTTTAAATATACAACACAACACAGCACTGCCAGTGGAATGAATATTTTTACTCCATTTATTTTTACAACTGAAGTAAACAGACACATCGTCCATCTTTATTTACAGACTACTGTATGATATGATCCAATATAGTGGGGTATCCGTTTGATTCTTACCTGTGGTGACCCCCACAAGCAGAGCTGATAAACGTATTTCAGAATACACAGTAAAATACTACTTTTTAAATATTATTTTTTTTTTAGAACAGTCCACAGATTTTTTAAGTTGGTTATTTTATACCGCCTTCAGTGACATTTCATGTTCAGGGTCTTTTTACATGTTTTGTTTTTGCTTTTTCTAATATATGAAATGTATATTGTCAAGGAATATAAGGAGAATGATTTTGTACGAAACGCTTGTTCAAACACTGGAAAGATCTCTGTAAACTGAAATGTGGTGTATTTAGCCTTAAGAAGAAATAATCACAGCTTATTTTTGCTGGTTGTATTTGGTTTGTAACATGCACATGTGATATTTTACAAGACAGGCAGATCTTTTGGAGATGCATAATCAGCTGTATATTTCTGCACATTGCTGCAATAGTTGTCGCATGTTCGTGAGTAACTCCGTGCCGCTTGGTCGAATCTCTGAAAAACCGCACAGCCTCTGATTAGTAAAACAATGCAATGGTTGAAGTTGTGCCTGTAAATCATCCTGCCTTGAAAATGTGATATTTTTATGAAGTAGGTTAAGGTGGTGTTGAAGTATTGACTTTTTTTTTTTTATTTAAGTGCCTTATAGTTGCTTCTGTTATCATGGTGATGTACGAGTACTGATGCAATATTTTGTTAGAGGTGTTTGGTGCTTCATAGATTAACTGCAGGTGCAGAGGTCCTTTAAAGATCAACAGGATCTACTAGTATGAGACAGCACCACAGTCTTCAGAACCACAACAAATGGTTTGTAATAAAAGCACCCCGAAGTGTTCAATGTTAAAAGAGATTCAACTTTTTTACATAAATAGTCAAATAGTTTAGTAGATAAATTCATTTCCTCAATAATTACATGGTAATTTTCATGTATGCAGGTATTGAAAATTGATATTTTGTCTTCCAAAAGCCTCAAGCTTTACCAGCCAGGAAACGTAGCCTCCTATGACTCGACACCGCCAAAGTAAATGTGACCCAATCTGTACGTGACAAACTGATAGGATTCACTCAGTCTGCAAAACAAGCAAAGAATCAGAAAAAAAAAAAACACAAACAGAACTCATTGAATAAAATATTGTCACTGAGGAAAATGCAGCACTATGGAAAGAAAAAAGATTTAGAGAACTTGGAGTTCAACTTCTTATTTGAAAACTAGCTCCTAATGCAGGGCTATTCAACTGGTGGTACACAGACCACATCCAGTCTGCAGGTGACTTCCATCCAGCCCGTCAATAAGGCCTCATCCACCAAAGAAAAAAAAAAAAAAATCAAATTCTAAAAAAAAAAAAAGATTTTAAATAATTTTTAAATTTATGATTCAATCCAACAAAATTAATATGTTTAAAATGTAAAAGAGAATACTTGTTATTTTAAATAATTCAGTGTTTCCATAACACCCCCACCCCCAGCAAGCTCTTGGCTTTGATTAACTGTGCTGTGGCAGACCGTTCAGTTTGATAGCCTTGATTTAAGTTTTCCTTAGGCACCATAGGTCAGGGCTTTTCAATTGGCAGCCCATGGGCCTCAGCTGGCCTGTGAGGTTTTTTTTATGAAAATACTGTAGATTTTAAATGAGTTTTAAATTCATGATTCAGTGCAGCAAATTTAAAAGATAAAAGTATACCTGTTCTTTTACACAACGCCGTGTTTCCCCTACCATTATCAGGCAAAACCCCGGCTTCACAATCCCAGATTTCCAGCCTCTGCCATTACTGGGCAACACCCCCCACCCCTGTGATATTTGGCCCCTGAGCTTGTTCACTTTAAGGAACTGTGGCCCCCTGAGCAGTTTAGTTGAATAGCCCTGCCATAGGTCATTTACTTATAGTTTGCTCATTCAAATTAGCACCAAATTCCTACAAAACTGACAAACACCCCCACAAAAAAAAACCTGTTCTATACTTTCTTGCTAAATATTAGCAGCCGTAGCATTCTACACTACATTAGCTTGCTAGTTTTAGGGAGCATGCTAATGTGCTTTAGCCTCACAGCACTTTTAGATCTATATGATTTATTACTGAACACTTTGAAACTCCACATTGTGTTGGTGTGTATTTTATTTCTACCAACAGCTGTACTAAGTATTTGAAATTGTTTTGAGACTAGTATGAATGTAGTTCACAGTTGCCAAAATGTGTGCCAAAAAGTAAAGACGGATTTATATAAACATGTAAATTACAGGGTTTGAACTACTGATAGTGTCTTAACAGCCTTATAGTGAAGTTGTATTGTAAAGTAGTTAAAACAAAAAACATTTCCAAATGTTCACGGGTTCTTCCTTTTTTTTTTTTTCCTGTCACATTTCATCAAGTTCACTCCACCCATTAAATAAAAGCAATACAGCTAACAGCCAGTAAGCTAAGTAGCACTTGTATCAGATGGTATCTTTTAGTTGAGCCATTCTAGTAGAAACACACACTTACCAACCCCAGAGCAGAGAAATCCAATACGGTAATCTTGAAATGTGACTGGGTGGTGACCGTACACGTTTAGACCATCACTTCTCCGGTTGTTTCAGCACACTATGGATAAACCACTAATGAAGAACTGTGTTTGCTCAGTTTGTGATCTTGAGTGCAGAATTAAATTCCTGTGGTTGATTCAACGTTACTACTGTTTTTTTTTTTTATAAAGAAATGAAGGTTGCAATAGTTACTGTACCCACTGTCTGTCAAATGGCTGAACTCATGCTCAGAGTCACTGGTACTCCATGTTGAAACTATCTTGCAAGAAATATTAAAGATTTATTTGAGCATTTCATAGTGTGTATGTTTTTCTCCCATAAAAGTCCATTTTAAAATACAAAGTAAAAAAACTAGTGTTTGTAATTGTTTCTGTGGAAAGAATTGTCATACTACAAGATCTGTACTATTCTATTAGACCCATAGACCTGTACTATAATTCCAGACCTGTAATATAATACTAGACCTGTACTATGATATTAGTACTGTAATACTAAACCTGTACTATAATATTAGATCTATACTAAAACACTGGACCTGTACTACGTTTCTAGACCTGTACTACAACACTAATTTGTGCTACAGTGCTAGATCTGTACTACAATACTAGAAGTACAGTTCTAGTATTGTACTACATTACTAGACCTGTACCATAACAAAAGACCTGTACTATAATATTAGATCCATACTACAGTATTAGACCTGCACTACAATACTATTCCTGAACTATATTACTAGACCTGTATGATAATATTAGACTTGTGCCGTAATACTATATCTGTTCAACAATACTAGACTTGTACTAAAATACTGGACCTGTACTAAAATACTAGACTTGTACTACAATACTAGCCCTGTACTACAAAACTAGACTTGTACTACAATACTTATCCTGTACTAAAATACTAGATTTATACTACAGTACTAGCACTGTACAATACTAGACTTGTACAGCAATACTTGCCCTGTACTAAAATACTAGACTTATACTACAATACTAGACTTGTACTACAATACTTATCCTGTACTAAAATACTAGATTTATACTACAGTACTAGCCCATTACTACTAGCACTGTACAATACTAGACTTGTACAGCAATACTTGCCCTGTACTAAAATACTACTCATACTACAGTACTAGCCCAGTACTAAAATAGTAGACTCATACTACAGTACTAGCCCAGTACTAAAATAGTAGACTCATACTACAGTACTAGCCCTGTACTAAAATAGTAGACTTGTACTACAATATTAGCTCTGTACTTTGTTCATGTAGCTGTGATCATTGTTGCACATGGACACGGCACAATGACCTCCATGACCCATTTTTACACTTGTTCAGGTCACACACTGACACTGGTCACCTCCAAACTGGACCACTGCACCAAGTAAAGATGCTGGTATCCACCATGGAGTCTAAATGTTTATAGATAATATATTTCTCTTATCTTTAGGCTGGATACAAAGGATCTATAGTGACACATTATAAAATAAACACTTTTCTCTAAAGACATTTATTCGATTAACAATGGTTTATATTGTCAGAACTGTTTTATTTACATTATGTTTATAAATTCTTTTAAAATTTCAAGTTTGGCAGTTTTTGGCTTTTTATTTGTTACCACATGAAGAAAGCTCTTCAGTCCATATTTGGTGGGCTTGGCAAAGCACTGTGTCTTCTATCATGTCGTGGAAGATTTCTACAAATCAAGAACATGCCACTGAAACACAAACATATTGTTGCTTCTAGCAGCTATCAGAAGTCTGCAGCAGTCACACAAAGCCTTCCAGCTGATGATTTTACCTGCACGCCCCAGTCCCGTCGGGAGGGGCATCCTCAGCGAGCCCGCAGAGTGCTTCAGACGCTCCTGGAGAGACTTCTGCACCAGGTTCAGGGTGCAGTCCTGGTGCCACACGGGCAGCTCCAGACCCCTCATGCACTGGATGATGCGCTCTCTCTCCTCTGCGGTCAGAAGCTCCTTCTGGTGGGCCACATACACCATAAAGGACATGTCGATGTTGACGGCCTCCCCGTGAAGCAGTGCAGGTAAAACTCTCTGTTTGGGCCAGAAAAAAAAGTTGGAAACAAGGATTAGCTGCTGTTATCTCAACACATTATTCATGTTGTGTTTAGCCCATTGAGGCCACTTTAAGATGGGAACTGTTCTTTGACCATTTCCAACTCAGGGCTGATGAGGTGCCCGAAATCCACCAGCCGGTCCAGATCGTCCTCCCACAGGTTGGGCGCCAGCTCCTCCAGCATGGTTTCTATAGCCATGCGGATGGATGCCATAGCGCTGTCTTCCTGCTCCGAGCCACTGCTGGTGGTCCCACAGGGCTGCAGCTTGGTGTGCAACAACTTCCTGCCATCAGCCTCCAGCAACTGAAACAGGCCGCGGTGCTTCATCAGGGCCATCTAAAACCATTAAATTAACATCCATCACACTCTGTAATCAAATTAAAAATGTATTTAAAAACAAGTGCAGTTAGCCAAAGTGATGCACACAAAAGCAACAAATTACACCAATTGTTCAAAAGGCAAAAACAATTAAAAACATGAAAAGGCAAATGGAACCCAGGAAACCAACTCTCATGCTGTATTAAAACACAGTGAGTACAAATGTGTTTTAAGAAGATATTTCAAAACACCAAAAGTTGAAACCTTGTCTGATAAAGAACCTAATCACCTCTGTGGACCATATTTTACTGGAGTAATTACATTTTTCTGCCAATTTATAAATATACTTCTTACATTTTCATGCAGTTATCTATATTTTCTATTCCTTACATAATTTTTTTTTATATTTGACTTTGGCTTGTTTCATTCAGAAAAAAACTATTAAAAACAAATATACAAAGAAAATTGCACCTCCCAGATAGATGGACATTAATTGTGGTTGGATGAGAATTATAAATATTCTGACAGCCTATTGGTCTGTACTCAATTCATCCCACCTGTGCATGACACACATCAGGTCACGTCCCAGCAGGACATATTAGATCAGTCAATTCTGGTCCTCGAGGGTCCGCAGCCCTGCATGTTTTACTTGTTTCCCTTCTCTAACACACCTGATTCAGTCAGTGAATTACCTCTTCCAAGTTCTGCAGAAGCCTGATAATCACCCATTCATTCAAATCAGGTGTGTTGGAGCAGAGAAACAAGTAAAACCTGCAGGGCTGCGGACCTCGAGGACCAGAATTGACTATCCCTGTTTTACGTAGATGTATGTAGCCTTCGTACATTAGATGATCGTAGCAGAGATGGTAAAGCTGCAGCTGAAACAAGTAGCCTCAACATTAACATTTTAATAGCGTTACAGTATAGTCCTTTACAAACTTCATCTCCCAATGAATGCCATTTCGGAAATTGTAATTGATCCCTATTCTGCAATACTTTTACTTTAAATACTTAAGCAATTTTTGGGTAAAATACTTTTACTTTCACTTAAGTATCACTTTAAGACACTTTATACAAGACTGAGCATGCCTATTCAAAGTATTATCTGTCGTCAAATAAACTTTGAAATAAATTCTAAAACAAATAAGAAGCCAATGAAGGGAAGCCAACAGAGGCCTGGCTAACACCAACACACAGGGACTTACAGAAATGACTTTCTGATGGGAGGTAATAAAAGTTTGAATCACCCGTTCAAGGTCTTTGAAAGATAAAAATGATTTCACTTTTGATAAATGCCTTGGTATAAAAAAGTTACATTTTTACTACGGAACCCAAAAAATGGGTCCAAGAATGGATCCTTGGGGAACTCCACACATAAGCTGCACATTTGACCACAATAAACTTGAAAACAAGTAATGTAAAATTCTGCTGTTGTGGTCCAGTTCAGCTTAGTTGTGTGCTTTGAGGGGAGAAATAGCAAAGGGGAAGTTTTGAGTAAAGAGAGACTTTTTTAATGGATTAAAACAATAAACAGACAATAAACCCAAAACCATGAGAAGTATAGTGGGGGTGCTTGTGGTTTTTGTTCATTCAAAGCTGCCCACAGGGACTTATAATGAGACAGAAAACAGCCTTTTAATACTGCTGAACAGAAGGGATTAGCTCAGTTGAGTAAACAGGCGCATTTGTACAAACATGCAACAAGTCAATTGTTTTCACAGCAACGTATTAAAGATTTACAACAGGATGCTGTGGTTTACATCAGCAACAAGCAAACAAGCAGAACCCAGAGACAAACCCGCTTTTGTATAAGCTTTATTTCAAAGTGGAGGTCAGTTCATGTCGTCATGTGAGGGTTTGAAACAAAGACCATCTTCTGTTGGTCGAATGTTACAAATAGCTTTCTGCACAGTCTTGAACGTCACAGGATTTCATCAGTGCTCTTTGAGTATGTCGAAGATGACTCTCAGCTACTACCACACCAAATTTGAGCTGTGTCAAAATAACAGTGGCAGCCATTGTTGTGGTTCCTAATGTTGATTAGCTGTGGCACCCATCTTGGATTGGGTTTACTCCAAGTTGTGTCATCCAATGATTTCTCTCTGAGACATTCATTAAATGTTTCTGCCTTCTGCTTATTGGTAGCAGGCACAAAAACTAATGTTCTGTTTGAGGTTAAATTATTTGTCAAGCTGCTTTAGTTGTAATTTACTTGTCTTTCAGTAGTGTAAACCCTCCTCTGAAGAACAGGAGGAAGAATAAAAATCTCCATGCAAGAAAACTCAGCGGACGATCATGCAACAAAAAAAAGCACCTTTAACATCTCTGCCAGACCGTTAGAGATCTGCCGTGGCGGGAGAGTCTGGAAGAACGAGCGGTCTAAGAAGGATGCCACCGGTGGGACGTAACCCCCCAGCTTGTTCTTCCCTCCGGCAAAGTTGACCCCCGTTTTGGCCCCCACACTGGCATCAACGTACGACAGCAAAGTGGTCGGCACCCGAATGTACGGAGTCCTCCGGCGATAGAGCGACGCTGCCAGACCGACCACGTCCAGACAGACCCCTCCTCCGATGGCGACGATGGGCTCGGTGCGTCTGTCGAGGCCAAACTTGTGGACTTCCTCCAAGATTCTGGTCACTAACTCCAAACTCTTGTTCTCCTCGGTGGTGGGCAGAGGGAGAATCTTGGAAACGACTCCTCTGGACTCAAAGTACCGAGCCACCTTGGAGCCGTAGAGCTGATGTACGGTTTCATCGATGACAATGAAACGCTTTACGGGTTTGGTGTCAGTTCTTACGGTGGTTAGAAGTTCGTCCTCTCCTAGGTGACCCCAGAGCAGGGTATCACTGCTGGGGTCCAGTAGGTCTTTGCATTGAATGACTCTGTATGTGAACACGATGGGGCTGACAACGGTCCAGGTAACTCCTTGTTCTGACTTGTTCTCATAGCTGAAGGTAATTTGTGGTAAAAGAACAAAAACAAATGAAAAAAAAATGTATTTGGTTATTTAGATCTGAAATACAAACCTGCTGCAATCTTGTCCTTTTATTTACAACACAGTGAAAATTGTATTTTCATTTTACGTTGAGAACGAGATTGATTTACTTTTTATCTGAGGGTTCAAGACAGTTGTGGCTTTTAGCTAGATTTTTTTTTTTTTTTTTTATTCTGGCCGAATGGGAGTCACCTGCAGCCTGATGTGGCCCACAAGCCACCAGTTGAATAGCCCTGCTAAAGCCTAAGTCATAAACTTGAGGTACTGTAAACTTTTATAGCACTTTATCAAGCCCCATGGGGGCCCCAAAGTGCTTTACACTACAGCCATTCACCCATTCACACACACATTCACACACTGATGGTGGTAAGCTACATTGTAGCCACAGCTGCCCTGGGTCACTGACAGCCGAGGTAGAGTGTCTTACTCAAGGACACAACGACTGAGACTGCTGCAACAGGGGATCGAACTGGCAACCTTTCAGTTACAGGACAACTCCTCTAACCAGAGAAAAAACTTTTTCTTTTTTGGCATATTTCAAATATTTTCAATGACAAAAAAAAAGAGACAGAAAAGCAAAAGTTGAAATAATAATTAATAATAATAATTGTGGGGCAGACAATCGTTTCCAGAATGACCCACCACCACACATATTTACAATTAGCGTTTCATTTTCTGTGGTAAAAAAAAAGAAAATATGTTGTTTAACATTTTAATTTGTCACCTTTTTTTGCCTTCTCCCTCCCGTAGGTCTAATAACTGAGTTAAAGTGAACCCTCCCACCACTTTTACTGTGCTGCTAGACAAAATATTTGCACGCACGTATACAAATATGAACTCTACACTCAAAAAACAGATGTGTTCAATTTACTTAAATGTAAAGTAACTTTCACATTTTCTTTAAAAATAAATGCAAAAATGACTTTACATTTACTCAGTTCAGTTGAGTGGAAAATGTGGACATAACTTGGTTAAGTAAATCCAGCAATCAGTTTTTTGAGTGTACTTCAAATAATGTAACAAAATCCTTGTTTTACATTGTTCCATAAGCTTTTATAGTTTCTGAATTTCTTCTGCAAAAAAAAAAGTAATAAAAAAGGTAAACGTATAAATAAAAGGATTTCCCAAACAACACGGTCAGTTTTTTTTTTAAAATATATTTTACATTTAGTAAAACATTACGCTGTTATAAATTAATCCAAAAGAAATAAAGAAAAATATAATATGGTCAAAAAGATTTTATCTTTCAATGACTCATATGAGAACTGCTATGAGTTCTGTCTCTTGTACCCATGAGATTATTTTAGATAAGCTTACGTCTGAGATTAAACAAAAGTACAAAAGTGAGCAAAAAAAAAAGGAAAACTGAAACTATTTTGGATGTTCATACTGTACAGCTGAAGAAAGCTCTTTAAATATCACCTCCAGCTTAGCTGAGCATGTTTCACACAGAGTCACTGTGGCCTGAAATAGAAAGTTATTTGTCCCCATGCTCTGTCCATGAAACGGACAGATCCAGTTTGTGGATGTCTGAGGACCAGGAGGCAGATTTTAAAGTGAAACTCTTAGAAAGCATCTCATTGTGTCACGGTGGGGATTTTAATTGTAGAACCAGACTGACAAAACACAATATTACTGCTTCGAATCTTTCCTTTTTATCACAATTTTCATACAAGTATTACATGACATACTTACATTTTAGCATCCGACACCTTTCCTCCTGTGACTCGGCACGGCTCGGATCGATTCCATGCTCCCTTCTCCTGGACCAGACAGAACTCGGTCTGATGTGAACTCTTGATATTTGAAATCATGTTCTCCGAGGCGCCGGCAGCCGAGCTGTGTCAGGCCTGAATGAAGTGACTTCCAGGATGTCAGTGAAGTAAACATGATCTGAGCTCAGCCTGCTGTCCTGCTGACTGGACATGAGTGTGTTCTGCCTTCAGTCACATGCTGTTCCAGCTGCAGGTGAACATGCAGCCAACAAGTGACACTGGGTACAATTATTCAGATAATGTTAAATAAATGTGGTAGAATTTTGTGTTAATCTGCAGTCTATTTAAGTCATTTCAAATCCGGAGCGCTTCTTCATTTAAAGTTTCACCATTATTCTGTCTGTCTGTTAGCAAAATATCTCATGACTAACTGCACACCATTTCATGACGCTCTCCACAATTTCTCACAAAGTGTCCAGCTACAACTGGCTGATGGCCACTGCAGCAGACTTACATTAGAAAACACAATCAAGGCTGCAACTCCAATCATTTTACAGATATTCTGCTTACATTTGATGTGGTAACTGACAGCTCTCTTCGTAACGAAGGCTCCTCTTTGCTTTAAATATTAGTATTAACTCCTGCAGACAGCCTCTTTGCCTGTTAGCAAAATATGTCATCCACCACCAGACAGAGTTTACTGAAACATTCAGAAAGTTTCATTTTAGAGTCGATCTAATTCAAGATGGCTGATCAACCTCAACAAATATCTCTGTAACTCAATCATTTCTACAGTGATTGAGTTAAAATTGGGTGAGGTTGCACTTGATAACACAATCATGTAGAAAATGACAAGGCTGCTTGCCTCGGAGCCTCACATGAGGAGGTCAAGAAGCACCAAAAACGTCACACAACATGTTGACCACGCCCCTTTCAATGCAGTTTCTCTAATTCAGGGTTAAAAACTAAATTGCTCAGCGAGCCACAATCAAACACTCTCAGGGTGGCATGTTTCCCCTACATTATTATTACACTTTTACATTATGTAAAAGAACAAGTATTATTATTGTTTACTTTTTTTATTCTTATTTTGCTGTATAATAAATTTTAAATTTAAAATCTATTTTTATATTAAATGAAGTTCTTTTTTTTAAATATCTCATTAGCGAGCTGGCTTGAACTCACCACTCACTGTGGCCCCCGGGCCGCCAGTTGAAGAGCCCTGGTAGAGTTCACTGTAAAACATGGACTCATTGAGGATCACTGCTTCAGTCGATTAAGTCCCTTTTCCACTAGTGCGAATGCAAAAAGCCAAGTGTGTGTTTTAGCAGCCTCCTGTGACCGGCATGTTCCGTTGCCGTTCTCACACCCAGTCTGTAAACACGCTGCACCCCCACCAGGTCCTGCCAATCAGAAAGCACATCTCCACATCTGTGACAACACACCACCGAGGAGAAGCTTTACTACCTGCTTGTTTACCAAACCGGAACATTTAGTCTCTGCGCTCTGTGAATGTTTGTTTTTTCAATAAACGCATGAGCCTGTTTTATGTTGACTGCGATGCAGAGTGAAAGGTTTGCTACTCGGAGCGTTCACTTTGTGTCTTTCATTACAGGAACATGAATATTTCCATCAGGTTTACAGGACAGCAGGGGTGAGTCCTGGTCATGTGACTGTGTGAGCCACTGCAGCTAACCAGATCGGGCAAGTGTCTGGATTTACTGTACATATTGGAAAAATAGTGAAAAATAAGGGCTGATTATGTAAAAACTAAAATATTTATTACATATTAATGAAAATAATATAGACTATATATAAGATATCCAACGTATATAAAAATGTCAGAAAGCTTGTTATGATTTTACCAACAGAAGAGAAATAGGAAAACATGTCTTGTTTCACAAATAAACAGATTTGATCTTATTTACCTGAATATAGATGAGATCTGACCAGAACTGAAGTTCATAATGTACCAGTTTATAATTAAAATGAGTTTATCAAACCGATGTAATCCCTGTTAATTATTGAATTGGCTAACAGATATTAGCTTCTTTAGCATATCGTTTGAGCATCAAGTAGCATTGCTGAATCGAGTAAATTTAGCACAAATTATTAAACAATACAAGCTGGTTTTGCCTCCGATTTATGTAATATTTACACAGTGTAAAATAAAATGATATTTTTGACTATTTCTAGGTTTCTATTAAACAAACCTGATGTGTTGAGATGATGGTTAGCTAATATCAGCAGGGTATGCCTGAACTACAAGTGGCTACTGATAAAATGTATTAATCTTTATGACAACAATAACAAAAATACTTTATTACTAGTTGAAGTTTATCCATTAGCTAAAAAGTCTCATTTATTGACTGACGTCCTGTCTAATTTAGATCATTGTTACTTATAAAAGTTTCCTTTATCTAGCTGTTTTACACGATTGTTAACAATTAAATTAGTTTAGTGTGATACAGATCCAGTTGGGTTTGCTGTTAATCAAATAGTTGCTTTGTCAGCTGGGAGCTGTCGCCCTGTTTGGTTGCCATTTTTACGCCTCCATGTTGTCACAGACGCTAACAGTGGAAAGAGGCGGGGCTCACTCTAGTATTATTTAACTCTATGATTTCCACCACGAGCAACAATAACAAGTGTTCCCTGCTTCAACAACATGCTCTAAATCAAAGACATGTACATGGGTTCACATAGATCAAGAGCAATTTAATATTGATAGAGATGCATTGGTTTACAATAATGATAAATCTATAGAATCTACTCTTACAAGCTCAGTTAGAGCAAAACTCAGCAACGTTCATGGAAGAGGTGAAACTAAAACAAGGCTAAAGAAGCTGCGTATCCTGATCAACTGATTGATTAGACCTTAAATACAAATAGATTGTGTGTTGGCAGTGAATATTTTCTCCTTATTTTTAACTTCTACAAATCTTTATATATATATATATATATATTATGACTAGTAAAATAAAATCAGGTAGTGTTGCCCCCCAGGCACAGCACAAAGCTGCGATGAAAAAGGGGGGAAACTTTCATTGTGAAGTGCTAACTGATCAGTGTTCCCTTTCCTTTGGCTTCTCTGCTTATCATGGTCCTCTCGTGTTGAGATATATATATAATAATATATATGCTGTATAAAATAAGCGAGAAAATAACAGTTTCACAAATGTCTTATTGTGATCTCAATCACCTGTACAAAAATAGCTGAGAACTAAAAAAAACAAACAAACAAACCTAATGCTAGAAAGTATTAAAAAAAAATCCCAAGTACAGAGTGTTTGGTTACATAGATGAAGCTGTTGTGTTTTGTTTTTTTTTTAAATACAAAGTCACACAGGCTGTGAGTGAGTCGGCCTTTTTTGCGGAGCAGCGATGGGACCTCGTCGTCAGAGAGAAGGCACGCGGTCCAGGTGAAGGTTGCATCGCTCCGGGCTGCTGCTGAATTCATCTGGGATCATTTCTGGGCTGTGGCCGTTCTCGTCTGTGCTCTCTGGAGACTCGTAGGCATAATTTTCGCAAATCTCCTCGTCCTCTTGCTCTTCTTTAATGCTAGCGGGAGAAAAACAGAGCTGTGACCCATCATATAGAAATGAGGATTAAGTCAAATTTGGTCAAAATGACCTAATTACATTTTCAGATTCCTGGCTTTAAATGCTATATTTTGATACCTGGATCATCCTGATATCATAAATGAATCCATATATATGACTAAATTTGTCTTGTTGCTTACGATAATACATAAATATTTGGTCTGAATCCTAATTTTATGTCATTTTAATGAGGAATTTTTGATGTTCTTATAAAAAGTAAACCTCAAGTTATATTTGAATATTAAGATTTCCCAGCTGAAAAATACAAAACTTTGCTAGCTCACATGGAATATCTCAAAATTTCAGAGCGTTTTTCCTCAAAATCAGGTTTTTTGTTATTGCTCAAAAAAGTGCTTTAAAATTTTGTTTTATGATTATATTTCAGACAGTTCAATCAAATCATTTCAATGTGATGGGTCACATATTAGAAAAGCTGATTTGACTGAGCTGATATAAATACATTCTAAACCACTTTAGCTCCAGTTATTTCAGCTTCCGCCAACATAAGCTCTCACTTCAGCACCAAGGCCTTGCTGGGCTCAAGATAAACAACTAACAAAAATGTTTATTTTGCTTAATTTAAGACAAAAGACTTGGCTTCCACAGAACACGACCCTGTTGTCTCATCGCAAAATTTGTCATCATGACCTACGGTAGTTATTTCTTGTTGTAACAATGCTTTGTTGCAATAAATCTTATACTGGGCAAAATAAGCTGTTTGGCAGAGAAGATTTGGCAACTTTTTCATATGCGCAACCCACATACTCAGCTCTACTGCTCCTCCCACAAATGCATGTTCCTTACAAATGTGACACCATTTAAAAAGGGAAATTACCACGTTTTCCAGTGGTATAAGATTTATTGCCAAGGAGCATTGTTACAACAAAGAAATAAACTACTTTTTTCTGCTAAGTATATTTCAGGGGATGAGCACAAATAGCTTGAGCTTGCTGGAGCAGTCTGAAATGAGCAGGTATACCAGATGGTTCAGGAGAAACTGGCAGGGACACACTGCCATGGAGACACACCTACACTTGAGTAGAGCTGAACAAACATGAAGCAGTTAGAGTGAGACTTGACGATGGCGAAGAGGCTTTATAAAGCAGTTCAGACCAGTTTGTCCTCAGACTGCTCATAAATCACAGCTGTCCTACAGACACGAGCTTTCAGAACTGAAGCGAGAACTCAGCTGCACTGGAGTGCCACACATTAAACATGTGACAGACGTCCCCCTTGTATTCTCTGTGGGTCATTTTTTAAAAACTTAATACAAAACAAACACAAAGCATTTTGGATAAATGATGATGTGGATAGGTCATCGGTGTGAGCGAGCTTTATCCTCCCTGAAGGTTAATCTTGGACAATATCTGAAGATCGGCTCTTTTAAATGAAACCAGAGAGTGTTGACAGAGAGAAGGTAGAAACGACTCAGTCTACAACTGAAAATAAAGATGGAGGACAACAGAGCTGCTTCATAGAAGAAGAACCTCAGCTTAGCCTGTTAGCCTTCGCGCTAGCGCTATATTGCCTTATATGTATTACAACAAAATAATCTACCAAACACAAATTTCCTTATGTTTTGTGCTAAGTATAGTTGGTGAACAGCCATAGAGAGGTATTCTCCAGAATGTTTGCGGTGGTTTTCTACTTTATCAAGTGATAGGCCAAAGCTCACAGGCTCCTCAGCAAGAATTTTGAACATGTTCAAAAATATTTGGGCGATGAATCATCTCTTGAAATTCTCATAGGTGTGGTGGGCATCCTCAACCTGTCTCAAGAACACTGCAAGTGTATTTTGATGCAATGACTTGGCTCCCTGGCTGTGCAAAACCAAGCTGGTTCTTAAGTGTTTTCTAAAGAAGCAGCCCTGGTCTAGAACTGGAACCTCATTAGTGGAAACCCCCCGAATAGAAGTCAATGAATACTTACAAAGCTTGAGGAGGGGACTGCGTTGCACTGCTGTCACTTTGGTATCCGGACCCATTACCCAGAGCTCCATTCATCTGCTCCTGGAGAACATGAGGCAGGGAGTGCAGGGGGATGCTGCCCATGGAGGCTGCGTTGAAGATTGAGTTGACGTCTAGACCAATATTCTGAGAGGAGGAATAAAAAATAATAATAATAAAGTGGCATTCTCAGCTTTCATATTTCACATGATGTGTTCATTTGAAATAAGAGAGCCAGAAGTTCAGCTTAAAACATTACCTGAAGAGCAGACCCAACTAAGCTCTGGCGGTTCTGAGAGTTTTTCACCAGGGATCTATTAGTTCAGAAACACAACAGGACGTTAATAATAATAAGAGACAAAGAGAACTAATCATGAAATTATTAAAATAATCAATACAGCTGTAACACCATTAGGGCTGCCATGATTAGTCGACTAATCGACTATTAAAATAGTCGACGACTAATTTAATAGTCGATTAGTTGTTGTTGTTGTTTTACTTTGTTTTTCTCTCCAAACTGCTTTGACACCTACTGCCACATCTGCCTTTCTGTCCTTAACACACACACACACACACAGTAGTGGTAACCAGGGTAGGCTGTGGACGTCACAAGACATTATACAGACAGGCTCTAGTATCATGGCTACCTGGCAACCGAGCTAAAAAGTGTGGGATCATTTTAAGAAAATGAAAGAGAAACCTGTGCAATGAAATATCTGCAAGGCAGAACTTGTCTTCCACTGCAATTATTTTAGTTAGCATATAGCTAAAATCTAACCACTATCAGTGTGTGAATGTCTGTAGTGTAAAAGGCTTTGGGGTCCCCATGATAAAGCGCTATAAAAGTTCAGTCCATTTACCATTTTAAAAAATTTCAACAATCTATGTTGTTGTCTGTTTGTCTCCTTCAAACTATTTGAAAAAGTGATATTTTGAAGCAGTTTAAAAACTGTGTTGTGTGAACGTGAATTATTCCACATTTTATTCATCTAAGTTGATGAGATGATTTATTTAGCAGAAGACAACAGGAACCTATCCTGCACTGAACTGGACTGTAAATCTTTCATGTTTGCTCAGCTTTTCAATCATTTTGTTGCCGTATGAAAAAAAAAAATCTAGACGACCTTCGCTGTCCTGCATTTCAGCATACAAACACAACAAGCACTCCTCGCTCCCAGTCTATGAAACTCCAACACTTGCTTACAGTAAATACTCGGTGTACTTGTGAGCTACAAGGTCAAGTCCTTTAATGTCGAGCAGCTGACTTCTAGTTAAGGTCTGAAAAAGCACGCCGTGTTTCCCCATCGCTCGAAGCGTACATACCCGTTACCGGCTGCTTTCTGTGGTCGCCTCCGGTGAAACTCGATCTCGTCTACCGTCCACACGGCTCCCTTCACGTTCTCCAGACGCACAAAGCATTTGTGCAGACTCAGGTTGTGTCTGACGGCATTCTGCAAGATTTCAAGACACGAATTTCAACGAAACGCAAACAAAACTAAGAAACTTTCTGGCAGCTTTCCGGTGTTTGCATTCATACCTTCCATGTGGCCGCGTTGCGTCTGAAATATGCAAAGTTTCTCGTGAACCAGTTGTAGATTTCGTTTAATGTCAGCTGATTGCGAGGAGATTCAAAAATAGCCTGGAAGAGATGCAGATTGAGAATTTATATTCATGTTTTATACTCGTACAGATGAGGAAAAAGCTACGGTTATGCATTAATAAAGGAATATTTTACCTGTCTTATGAGAGATGCATATGTGAAAGGAGGTCTAACTTCTGTGCTCAAGTAGAACTCCTTATTATCAATTATATCTGCAGACAGAAATGAGACAACAAAAGGTAAAAAATTTTTATCCAGGATGTTGAACCTGCTCTTTTTCTTTCTATACGTTTTCATCAACAGTAGGTCATCAGTACCTTGGCTCACAGAGCGGCTGTATCGCCTCCTTACGGGGCTTCCGGTGAACATGTTACTGGGAGTGAGGACTGAGGGGGATTCGGAGAGCGGGGTCAAGGGTGTGGACGGTGCCGTGGCGCTCTGAGAAAGGCTCATCGGCGGGGGGGCTTTAGCCAGCGTTCCAGGGGAAAATGTTACATTGGATGCCAGATTCACCTGGTCGAAAAGAGCAGTCAGTGTCATAAAAA
>JARVGW010000047.1:7398928-7411520 GCA_031762495.1 Anablepsoides rubrolineatus | reverse complement strand
TTAAATCAAGAGGAAGTGTTGTGGTGAGTATTTACAGGCTGTGCTGCAGGTTTGGGTTCTGAGGACTTCAGGTGGGCCATCATAGCTTGCAGACGCTCTTTGTCTTTCTTTAGCTGTGTAGAAAACCAAAAATAGAAGTGAGGTTGGTGAATTCACTTTTTTTTGGTTATGTGATGTTCTGCGTGACATCTTCAGGGTTGTAATTATCGGAAGGCACCACTTCTGGTGTGAAAACACATTAGAACTCTGAAAATTTACCCCATTTACTTTGAGAAAGCTGCTGTTGTTCCAGTTGGTGGTTTTAAAAAAGACTTGGTTCAACATATAAATCACTGAAGCTAAAACTGTTAATAAATCAGACATCTGTTGTTTCTTTTTTTGTACGAGTTAAAAAAAGAAGAAAAATAAATACTAAAAGGTTGAGATAGATTTAAAAAAATTCTATACCTGTAGCTCCAGCTGTTGAACAACTTGCATCTGTACACGACACTGGGCTGTACTCTTGTCATCAAGTGTATGATCACTGTTCAAATGTCTGCAGATTAACAAATACAAAACAGAAATGAGTTGTAGAAAAAATATATATATATTTATGCTTTTATATCGCAAAATCACAATGACTTGGTATTCATTTAACACTCAATAAAAAGGAACCAATAGCTAAAAATATTGAAACAAAAATGTGACTCAACGCATCAAATCAGAGATTAGGTTTTTTTGGTCAAAATTAATTAAGCATATTTTCAGATTACCAGTTTTTTAAGCTTTAGTTTGATACCTAGGTCATATATCCCCCGCCCCAGGTTTCTGGCCTTAGAAGAGGCATGCATTGCTTTTAATACCAGTTTTAATAGCTTTATAACTCGGAGGATTTCTTTACAAAATCTGCAAACTTCACTACAGTGAATTCTTTATGACTTCTTGGAACCTTTTCAAAGCGTCTTGTTATAGTAAAAAAAAAAAAAACATTATTTTTTTCTGTTTTCAGTATGTGAATGTTAACGAGTCAAAAAGAGTAATAAAACTCCCAAAATTTCAAACTTTATATAACTTTGTTATATTTATAAAGGCGATTAAAAAAAACAACAACTATTGTAGCACATTCATTCATGTTCATTGTACAGCACAATATAACTTAAAAATTGCCTTTTATATTTGCAGGACAGATAGATTTCTGCCTTAAAATAACTTATTTTCACTCAAAAGACTAAATTTGAAAGGTTTCGGCTCAAAATCACGTTTACTCGTGATTGTGCGCACTCATGCAGCGGCGCCCTGACTGCTAGCCCTTGTCACACGCAAATCAGATGTGTGCGCATGCTAACGATGATGCTCTAAGTGACATTTTAGATACAAAAGTACTGGGAGATCGGGACACGGAGCGAAATGATGGAGTGACGATGCAACGTCTTCAATGTCTCCAGCGCCACACAGAAGAGGTCTCATGCGATAATGTTTATTATTTGCCATGATCTTTATGGCAGGGCGGGCGGTTCTGTTTGGTCTCCTAAGATAATTTCTTGATGTCATTTGAAAGAGAAAACCTCAATCCATGTTTGGACATTGGGGTTTCCAATTGTTATTGAAAACAAATAAAGGAAAAATAGCATTATTTAAGATTATAGCATGGACATTTCCTTCAGAGGACCCATACAAAATGTATATTTTGACAAAATCCAATCATTGCACATTTTTCAAACAATGCTGCCTATATCTCACTGCACACAATTGCTTTACTCACTTGAGGAATGCCTGAAAGTCTCCAAAAACAGTCTCACAGCCAGGCCATTTACACATGCCGTTTCCATACAGAGGATGGCTATTCTGTGCGTTTTCATCCAGCGAGCCACTGAAAAAAAAGCCCAACAGTCAATTATTTATTAAACCTTTCAAAATAATGTGCAAAATGAAAGAGAGAAGAGAGTAAAGGTCAAACCTTTCTTTCCTCTTCAGAAGAGTGTGATGACCGTTGGTGGTGGACTGACTAGAAGACTCGCTGCCGTTCTCACAGCCTTAAATCACACAGAGACGTAGCTTTCATTAAAGACACATTCGTGAAATTATTGAGGCAGGTCTGAGGTTGTAACGGAAGTGAAGCATCTTTTCAGTAAAGCTCCTCTCTTGTTGTTACCATCTTGTTATATTGTCATGTGTTTTGTTTCCATAAGAGTTATGTTGCCTTCCTGTGGTTAGAAATGGTTCAATCAAAGAATTGGAACAAAACTTACAAATAATCGGACATTTTTTTGATTTCCTTCTTGTTCCAAAAGCAAAGTCATTTTAGGGAATTTTTTAGGTAAGCTTGTAAAACTATTTACAGAGTGGGAAGCTTACGCAGTGACAAATTATTCTAGGGTAGCCTTTTTTACAGCCTAATGAACAAATGTAATATTTGAGAAAACAACTTCATTGAATATCAAAGCTATGCAAATTGGAATTGGAAGATGACAACAAAGATGACATAAATAAATCAGGATGTTAATCAAGAGTTAAAATAAGACTTAATTTAGCACAAGCAGTAAGTTTGTCACATTTATAAAGCCAACTGATACAACCTGTTTATCTACAGACCAATCAGAAATGTTTAAGATTGAGTTTCCAGAGAGAAAAGTTAGAAATGACAACTTTCTGTGAATTTACTGTATTTTTATCAACTGTAACAGTCCTGACTGTCCATTTACTAGTTTAGTAAATAATAACAATACAATATTATATAACACTATATTTTATTTACCATTATTTAACCAGGCAAGTCCCGTTGAGCTCTCACATCTCTTTTTCAAGGGAGACATGGGCCTGAAGGCAACCTGTTGTACATGTTTTTATTACATTATGCAGTGTATATACACAATAGATAACCTGCCCTTCTTGTACAGATTCTATTATACACAGGGTTTCCCCTGGTGTATTATTAGGCTGAGGGTTTCACCAGGCTTTACATGCCTCCCTGCCGAGCTAAATGGTGTTCGTTTCACCGATGTCGTCTGTGGAGCATGAGCTAAAATAGCATTCATTGAACAGCTAAGCTAAAAGCCACCGTAACGCCTCTCAGCGTGCAAAAAAAATGAATCATTGTTTTCTTTAAACTCTTTAGAGTTTAACAAAACATAAAAAACGTCAAAGAGGCGCTGGAAAAACATAGAGTTCAGTCTCCTCTCTGTCACACACACACACACGCACACGCACACACACACACACACACGCACACACACTAACCACTTAGGGCACAGATGGCAAAACAAATTATTTTCACAGTGATTGGAATTATTATAATTTTTTAATAGTTGTTTTTTAGTAGTTGGTGACCCCCCTCTATAGTTGATGTTTAAGTACTGTCAACAATGTCTTACAAAAACACATAATTACATTACATCATATTTTCAAATTTCCTGTCAACTTTTAACATTTTTAACAAAGAAACGTTGGGCTGACGGGCTTAGCCATTTTTCTGGGGGAAACCCTGACACACCAAATGATATAGTATTTATTTATTCTTGCCCCATGTGAAATGAATACATAAAGCATCCATCCATCCTGGTACAGTAAAGTAATGGGACTGCTGTCTTGCTCAAACCTAGAGATGCTTTTCTACTGTAAAAACTCAAAACACTTTTTTCCAAATTATTTCCACAAGTTGCAGCTATTTTGCTATTTGTGCCAGAGGATTAGGCCGCAGTACAATAAACACTGAGCTGAACTGCTTTCTTGTCATGATCAGGCTTTTCCATTTTCATTGATTGTGGAGCTCAGTCAACCATCAGAGTTTGTGGTGCGTGTTGTGCCTCACAAGTTGGTAAACAGCTTTGCCTTTTAACTTTTTATGGAAGCGGCGAGGCTGGACTTGCTCCTTCCAGACACAGCTTTTCCATTATGACTTTGTTTTTTGTTGAATAAATAACAATGTGGTGGAATTTGTTGCGCATTTTTGCACATTTGAGGTTAGATTTAAATAATTTTCGAAGCTTGGTAAAGACCATACATGTCAACTTGTATGGATTGTCTGTAAGTTATAAGGATTTTACGTCATTTTGCAGGTATACGGACATATAGAGCAATCTCACGGATTTTTTCAAATCTTACGGATTTTTTCAAAACCTTATTTTCAAATTTCTCTAACATGTAGGATGATTTAAAAAAACAATAAATAACATCAAATAACCATCTTCCAACCTATTCTGCTGCTAGAAATAAGTTTTGAACTTTTTCTGCTCTCCTTTCGTCCTGCTTCACCCATTCCTTTTTTAGATTTCTCCCTTCAGCAGGGGAGTCACCACAGCGTGCAAACTCGCATGAAACATTCGGCAAGTGTTTTACAGTGGACGCCCTTCTCGAGTCAATCTTCAACCTGGACTTGAACCTGCACCCTCGGGATTACAAGACTGCGGCACTGATCGCTGAGCTACCGCTGCCTAGAGCTTGCTAAAAACAAAAATCATTATTTTTAGTTTGGGTAAGTTAAATCAAGAAACGGAAACAGGGTGAACGTTCCTGTTTCTCATGGCTGAATTTTTCTAATTAGAAAGAAAAATGTGAAATAGTCCAATAAGAACATAAACCTGACAGCATACCTGGGGAGACGGTGGGGCAGGAGGAAAGCACAGACAGCAGGCCTTGCCTCTGCAGGTTGAGGAGATGTTGCTGTTGCACCTGAAGGAGCTGCTGCTGAATGGCAATCTGCTGGGCTGTCAGCTGCGAGGGAATAAAACTTGGTAAGGTAAATTGGTTAACCAATGAGATCAAACACAAAATCCAGCCTTTTCTGGTTTCATTGAACAATTGAAACTTTAAACGAGTGAAATTTTAAACAAACCACATAATATTTCCAGGGTTTCCCCCAGAAAACCGGCTAAGCCCGGTGGTAGGGCCGCTTTGGCAGCCCACCAACAGCCCAAAAACATGTTAACCTTGACAAGAAATTAGAAAATATGACATAAATGTAATGTAATTATGTGTGATTGTAAAACATTTGTTTACAATAGTTAAACACTAACTCTTATTAGGAGCAAGGACAGAATGTATGGATTTTTTTATAGCATGAAACTGATATTTAAACATAAAACAGTATTTGGTTTTTGCTAATCTGAATCAGTAACAATTGAAATTCAGTGTATGAACACATTTGTAATTTTCAAAATACAATGTTTTTTAATAAAATACCAACTAAATGTTTTTTAAAGAAACTATAAAATCTTCAAATCACATCATCTTTGTACTAATCATCTTTGTAAAACCTCAGAAGAACTCCAATCCTTGTAAAATATCAGTAATGTAATTTAAAAAATGGTCTTTTCACCAATCGCTGAAAATAATGTGTTTTGCTGCTCTGGGATGTAAAGCTATAATATCTGGGCATTAAAGCAGTGTTTGTCAACCCTGGTTCTCAAGGCACATTGCCCTGCATGTTTTAGATGTTTCCCTGCTTCAACACAGCTGATTTCAATTGACAACTGATTAACAGGCTTTTGTTGAACAGTAATTATCTGAATCTGGTGTGTTAAAGCAGGGAAACTTCTAAACATGCAGAGCAGTGTGCCTTGATGACCAGGGTTGGGAAACACTGCTGGGGGGGCTACTTGTGGAGAGAGGTCCCAGTCCCGCTGGGACAAAGAGAGACGATGGAGGAGTGTTTTTCTGTGGTTCCAGCGAGTTAAAGCTGCCCATTTTTTAACCTATTATTGAACTCTAAAGAGTTTTTAGATGACTATGGCTTATTTTTTGCACTCTGAGGGTAATTACGATAGCTTTTTAGCTTTACTAATTTAGCACGGGTCGACGTCCGCTCTGAGTAAACAAATGAAGCTTAGCCTGGCGCTGGCAGGGAGACGTGTACAGGCTGGGGGCCCGGTAGGCTATACATGAGCTGCAGTAAACCCTGTATTTCTCATAATGCAAAAGAGATGAGCGCTTTGCTCCATGATTAGTTTAGTTTACGGTAGTTTATTCATTTCATTTAACCAAAACAAAATACATTCAAAACATAAAACAAAATGAGAGAAAAAAGAAAAGAAAATTATAAAATAATAATAAAAATACATACACATATATATATTAAAATGAAATGAAATGAAAGGAAGCAGAAGGAGACAAATCTTATAATATCTGCCCCTATTTCCAAATATAACATTAAATTCAACAATAATCAAATGATGGCTTAAATCAGTATATTGTCAATATATCTTCAATTAACAAAATAAGACAAAAAAAGCTTACTCTTTTTTTTGAGCAACAATTCATAATAATACTAATAAAACCAGAATATATGAATAATATGTTAAATATGAATATATGATAATTATTAATGTAGAGAAAACATATTTGCACTCAGATAAAAAACAATAAAACTAAAGTTACCTCTTGACTAACCATCCCAGCATTCTTCTGTTGCAGCAGCTGCATGTTTATCTGCTCCTGCTGATTCTTAAAGACCTCTTGAATTTGTTGCTGCAGACACATTAATAACATGGTAATTAAGCAAATAAAAGGCCTTAATCAGCGAGACATTAAGAAAAAAATAAATCAATAAAATACGACATGCTTTACCTGGTGTAACATGAGTGCCTTCTGCTGCTGGAGCAGCGCCTGGATCTGCTGGGGACTGAGAACCTGCTGTTGCTGGGTCTGCTGCAGCTGCTGAGGACCCTCTGCTGGTGGAGTCATCATAGGCAATGAGACTGGAACCTTCAGCCCGGACAGAAACATAGGAGGGTGAAAAATTATACCAGGAAGACAGAAAAAAAAAAACTTTATAGATGTTTGTGACGAGACATTTGGAAGAGAGACTTTTACTGAGGGTCTCTTATGTCACTTTTGTAGTGTAGATATATATATTTCTGGGAGTCTGGAGTCTTAACAAAAAACCACAACTCTATCATATGGTTTCAAACTCCCCTGGTTTGAAGTCATCTTATATAGTGAGCAGCTCAGATTTGCCTGGAGAAAGTAAATCACTTCTCCAGCTCAATGTATTGACCACCCAGCTGTGTTTCAGCTTCAGCATTTTGATAACACTGGTCAGTTCAATACACGACTCCTTCAATGACACAATGACATTGTGCTTGTAAGACTGATCATTACCTACATTAACTATCCTTGACCAAGTTGCAGAACAGGGAAAAGTAAGTCACAGAGAGTGCTGTAGGGAACTGGGAAAGAACTATGGTCTTTGTTTGCATACAAATAAAGTATTCACCTTCTTATATGTTTTAGTTTTATTGCTACTGTATGTGGCCAAAATAAATTGGCATTTTTTACAACAAAAATGTCATCCTTTGAAGTGGAATCCAATTGTGAAGTGATGACAATTAAATAAAAATGAGTAGTGTAAATTAAGCGACTCATTCTTTAAAAGTGACTGGCCTAATTCAACTCAGAGAAAATACTATTAAAAATAAGCCAGGGAAAGGATACAGCAGGATTTCCAGGACCCTAAACATCCCTAAGAGTTCTGTTAAATCCATCATCTACAAATGGAAGGATTATGGGACATGTAACCCTCAATCAAGGACAGTGAGAGACCACCAAAACACCTGTGACCACTCTGGAGAAGTTACAAAATTCAGCAGGTGAGATGGGAGAGACCTGAGCTTACAAACAAAGAGGGCTTTGTAACTGTGCCCCAAACCTTTTTTTGCATCTTTTAATAAGCAACTAAAACACAGGGAACATAGTTTGTTCTGGGTGTGGATATCTCTGTCTTAAAGGAATAGTTCAGCCATTACAAACAAGTAGAGTAAGGGTTTTTAGAATGACCTCAGTTTGGAGCTCACAGTTGGTTTGAAAATAGATAAGATCACAGTGGATTACTGCTGATATCTTAAAAGAACTCCACTCCAAAACTTGTTAGTGGTGCCAGTGAACACTATTTTATACTCCTGCTGCTATACTGTTGCTGTACATTTCCCATCACATACGATTCTCCAGTTATTTGCAGATAGTGGCAGAAGAAAGTACAGCATGTCTGCTCGGGGTCAAAATAACTGTAAGGCTAAACTGACTAAATGTTTATGAAATAACAACAGCATAAACATTTACAGAATTTGGAAGACCGGAGTTGTTCAAAGACGCTAAAATCAGCTTTGGAAGGGGCGTCTGCTCGGACCATATTGATGAGCTAATAACAATATACACATTGAACATATAGCACTTTTTAGGACACTCAAAGATGCTTGGTGATAATAAGCTGCTGACAAAAGCTTCACCGGTGCCACTGGACCCTCTGACCACCAGTAGGCAAGGCGAGTGGAGTGTCTTGCCCAAGGACGCAGCAACCGAGATGGATGGAACAGGTCGAAACTTTGTTTTGTTTATGTGAAAAAGCAACTGAAGAGCAATGGTGTCTTTTTGCTTCAACTGTTTCACTGAGGAACAGCTGCCGAGCTTGTTAGAAAAAAATATATCTTTATATACAGAGTGAAGACCCCGGGGAGAGGGAGGTTTAAAAATGTCCACACTGAAAAGAATATCTCACAATGTGAGCTAGACTGCTATTCTTTTTACGTCTCACTGAATAATAAATCCAGCTTTAATCTTCATTTCTTCAAACTGTGTCTGTTTAAATAACTTTCTGCAACAGGTAAGCTATGAAATGTTTATAGCTTTTCCACCAACTAGCAGAACTAGCCCTTTATAACTCAAATTTATTTATACTGCATGCCTGCATGTCTATGTAGACTACCAGTACATGTAAACACAACAGTGCATTTCTTAAATTAGGTTATGACTGAAGAATATTTCTGTTAGTTCTTTTTACAAGATTCCACAAACAAGATTCCATGACGGCAGGCTGGATTTTTAAATTGACCGAGGTGCAACTCTGTTCCAAAATAATTAAATCCAAAGTTCAACTAAAACTAAAATAAACAAGTCCAAAGGAGATCTCACATAATAACAGATTATTGGGGGGAATTTTAAACACATGTACACAAATGCTTCTCTGCTCACTACTGAGACCGTTTAGTGAGGTGGATTACTGGCCAAAGCATTCTTATCAATAAAACAACATGTCAATCAGAACAACAACAATACACTTATCGCAAGCATTTTATTTACAGCGCTACAGAACAAAACCCCATCCACCACAATGATGTCACAGGTTATTTAATGTTAAGCAGAAGTTTTCTCTTGTCATTGCCACACTTACTCAATGGAAAATTGCTGGGTTTCTTGCAATAATACTGTCTTGACCCTAAATATGATGTAAGCGAGGCTCGCAACATGATTATTATTTTATGTTTCACCTTGAAACATAAATTTGAATGCATTGATTTTCATAAAAAAATGAACAAAATAGCAAAACTCTGACAATTATCAACCAATAAAAATAACTATCTTTGATATTGTAATAATCTCTCAAACAGTTGTTGCTGCAGTAGTATGAAGCTTCAAATAAATACATTAATATTTTAAATATTATATGATAAGAGTCCTGTTTATTATTTCATTTTTACTCATCAGTTTCCCAAAACACAACTCTCCTGTCAATTCAGCTAAAAGTAGAAGCTGAAAAACAAAAACAACAAGTAAACACTTGAGCGGCTTAAGGGAATTTGAGCTTCAGCAAAACAACAACAACCAGTACTTGCAAAACAACAACATCTTCTGCCTCACACACACACACACACACACACACTGCAATTACTTCCCCCTCCCCCCTCACTGTCAGCTTCACAGCTCAAGAGATGTTTACGGTAAACATAAACAGAAAAATCAAAATGGCACAGAGACATAAATAATGAATAAAAAAAAAAAAGCATACAGAGCTTGTTTATGAAAGCAGAGCTAGAGATTCATATTTTAATTAAGGTCTGAACCACAAACAAACATTTCTCTCCAAGGCAGAGTCTGTTTTGAACAGAGTAAACAAACTGACAGAGAATTTCACACAGGCTCTGGGCTAACAATAACAGCGGATTGCCTATCTTTCCTTTTTATTTTGTTGTTGTTGTTTTTCTGAAACTCAGAGCTGCAGAATGGCCACCAAAGCGATGAAAACGGGTCTCTCCCTCACAGCGAGCCAGTTGGCCCCTCTGTTTTTCTGTGGACACCATCAACACAACAACAGCCTTTGCCTAATCCCCGTTGCTATGGCAGCCAGCAAGTCCAAACATCTTCTGTTGTTGTTATTGTTGAAAGTCATACCAGTGAGCAACTGAGTGTAAACACAGATCTGTTCCCGCAAGACTGGTCTTGTGAACTCTTGAGAGAGACGACTGGCAGCAAACAGAAATGCTGAAAACTTGCAGGAGACAAAAGCAGTATGCCTCCATTACAAGAGATGATGACACTTGTATGGAAGCGTCAAAATGGCTCAACAAAGACTGGCTCTTACAAAAACTCTAGTGATAAATCAAACTAATCAGTTTTAGGTAGAATAAAATCTAAAAATCTCAAACTCTACAACCACAGGGATGGGAAATCCTGTTCATACAGACAAATATAAAAACATAGCAATTATTAACAGTCCTGCAAATAAATAATGTCAGACAAACCTGATAGTCTTCATTCAAAGGTTTCTCAGCGTTCTGAAAAGACAAATACGCCTCAGCAACTATAAAAATCTAACGCAGCCTCCCAAACCTACACGATGTGTGAGTAAACAAAACTACCAATATACCACTGATCCCTCCGCCCAGCAGGAGCTGTGCTTCCCCCCCACACCCGCTTTCTAAGCCGTGGCACCACATCCCCCAAGTGCCTGAGTGAGAAACAGACAAGCGAATGGAGAAGTTCAGGGACACCCTTTTTTTTTCATAAAAAAAAAAAGATCAAACAAGGCAACTGGAAGTCTGCTGCAGCAGAGAGCCACACGTCATTATGTTTCATGCTATGTGCACGAATCCTGACAGCAAAATTTGCGGCGCTCACGTAATGGATGATGAAGCGTGGTCATTTAAATGCAACCAAACCATTCACACTTTGGCGAAGGAAACAGCAGCCGTGTCATTTGCACTGGAAAACAATCCCATATAAAAACACCTAAACTAAAATAACCTCTGAACATAAACTACCTCACATGAACAACTAAAACATTTAGCAAATGTCAGTATTTTTTTTTTTTGTTTTACAGATGTATGAAAAATGCTTATTTTGTGCATTTCAATGTAAACCCTGATGAACAAACACATCTGGAGAGGACTAACCCTGGTTGCCTCTGCAGGAGGAGTCTGGCTACTCTTCAGTCGACTCTCATTCTCAGTAGGATTCCTGCTCTCTGCCTGACTTGTTTGTGTGGTGTGGCCTGCTGGTTCTGACCGAGACTCATGCATCTGGACTTCACTGACCTGCAAAAACAAACAGAAACGGCATTAATAGCAGCTAAAGAGTCCACCAGAATATGACTGAATTCAGAAAGCAGGGTGGTTTACTTTTAACCTGAATATTATTTATGGAAAAAAAAAGTAGCAGAAAGTCAGTCATGTAAAACACTAAAACACATACGAGTTAAAAAGCTCACAGTTACAGTCCTGCTCACTAATACAAACATGCAGGGAGAGAGGAAGATGTTAAGTCTATTTGTTGAATAACCAAAGTGCTGCCATGACTACTGTAAACACAGGGGCCCTGGGTCCGTGTTTATGTGCAAACATATCTTCCTTCTGGAACAATTTACCATTAACCAGGTGGTGCGATAAACGGCTGTGGCAGGTAGTACAATGCACAAGTAGGCTTTTATGTATACAGCTTGGGAGTGTTTGAGTAAAAAGCTCAGAGCAGCATAAACAAAGGTAAATAAAGCAGGCAAACAAGTAGTGCAAGGAGAGGGAAAGCTACGCAGGGTGCCTGAAATGAAGTGGACCACAAAGCCTCAATGAAAATGTCAGTATTTTCAGCACTGCCTGCAGTCACATGCTGAGATTAATCTTTTAATCAAATCGATCTCATTTGCCCGACTGAGAGCCAACAGTTAGAAAACATCAGATTAGACTGTATATACTAAGATAAAACCCTGACTAAAACAGTGCCAACAAGTGGTCGAGACGGAATAAAACTGTTGAAAATGATGAATGGATACGCAATTACAGGTTCTGTCTAGCTCCAGTGATTCACGCATAAGACATAATTTATATCGTTGGAAAAAATCCACTAAACCTAAACTAAAACCTGTCTGTTAGAAACAGGCAGCTGCTGGTGAAGGCCCATTGTTTACTTTAGCTTTTGGGATCAGGATTAGTTTGGAAGACAAAGGGCAGAGCTTCCTGGAGACATTCTTGATGGTCTCGAGCACAAAAATGAAAACTTTGGTAATAGTTATTGATTTCTTAATAATAGAAAATTTTTAGGGATTGTCTTATTCATATGTACATACTGAAGTATTATGAGAGATAACTGCTCAGGACGGGAAATTGCTTCTAAAACACTTTAAAGACATGTTTGTTTTTTAAGAAGATACAAATTAATAAAGCAGGGACAAAAGAACACGAAAGCAGGAGATCCTCCTCTGTTTGTTCAAAATATCTTCACGTTTAACAACAACAAAAAAAGTACTTAAGACACATTACTTGGTTTTTTTTTTCTGGTGCACTGTAGAAAACGTAGCAATATTAAATCTACATAGTTAATCCAGGCAAATAAAACCCAGTCAAGGGTTGTCTCG
>JARVGW010000047.1:7319344-7335146 GCA_031762495.1 Anablepsoides rubrolineatus | reverse complement strand
CTGATTTGTTCCTTTAACATTGTGAAGCTCTACTTAGAACCTTCTTAAGATCCAATAGTGCAAAATGCAAATTCTTGAAATTTTTTGACTGGTCTTAAGATTTTGATCAGGAGTGTATTTGTTTTAACACGCAATTTAAAAAAAAGTAGCTGCTGAGGGTTCCATCATATATGTGTGTGGTTTGCCTCTGCAAGACCACATCCACTTGATGTAGAACGTGCATCAGTGCTTTTAGTCTTTTCATGATGGGCAAAATCTGATGATCAGATAAAAACCATGTTCCCGATTGATGTACTTTTCAAATCCAAACTCTAATCGTTTTTAAAAGGGGCTAAAATAGCTTTTATTAATAATAATAATAATAATAATAATAATAGAAAGAAAGAAAGGAAGAAAGAAGTGTTCTTTTTTGGAATATAATTTTAGGTTTGAATTCAACTATTGTACTCTACTTGTACTCCTTTAATGTATTAGTTTCTGTTAGTGTTCCACTCTTCGCTACAGAATTGTATGGAATACGCCGTGTATCATAGTACTAAAGGTACAACATTTATATAGAAAATTTTAAAAGTGCCCAAAAATCCAACAAAAAACAACTTTCTGGAACCCAGCAGTACTTTAGGACTGACTTTTATAATAATATAAGCTGACAAACAGCAAACAGTTTGTTGCATAAACTGTTTAAAAAATGTAAAGAAAAATCAAGATAAAAAAATGTTAAAGCTGCTGCTGTGACTCATTAAGATCACTGTCGTTCAGCAAACAAAAATGCATATGCTACCAGGGTTCAGCTGTGATTTGGGCCCAGAAAGCAGACTGACATGAGGAACTCAAATCAAAAAACTTATTTATCAAATAAATAAACGAGCCGATGTGGTAGCAGACATACAAATAAAGAGGTACACATGGAGTTGTTGGAAGAACCAGGAAACAGAAGAGTGAGAGCCAGGATATCAGACAATGCAGAACTGATGAATGGGAAAAGAGCCAGAATACAAAGAGAAGAGGCAGATGAGGTATTGGAGACAGCTGAGCTGATTGAGGATTGGCATCAGGTGTGAGTGGTTAACTGACAGGAGGAAACGCTGAAGAAGTGACTGAGAGAGAAATGAGAAAAGAATAAACTCAAGGAGGAAAACACAACGCAGGGTCTAAACTGAAATAATAAAAGCAAACACATGCGTAATGTGACACTATGTGTAAATGAGAAGCATAAATACTGTGAAACTTTAAATTTGTTAACAAAAACAAATAAAAACCAATTAAAACTTAAAGTGGCATCATCTATAAGTTGAACACAGACCTAGAAAACCTAAACAGCAATTGTTAAGAAAACTTAATTGACCAAAGTGTCATTCATTCATTCATTCATTCATTCATTCATTCATTCATTCATCTATGCCATACATTGTAATGCTACCAACAATCATAGCACCAATGGAGCCACGCAATTTGAAGTTTTTTTCCCCCAAACCGCTAGAGGGGTAATGAACATGAAGTGACAAAAACAAAATAACAACAGTCAAATAATCATAAAAATAAAAGCACTTAAATGCTCTTAGTTTTCTTCTTTTACACTCTAATATTTTGTTAAACAGTTTTTTTATATCACAAATCATGAAGCAAAAGGTTCAGGTAAATATGTTGAGATACTTTTTCCTCCTCAAAGTTCAGGGCTAATTTCTTATCAGTCAATTGGCTTCAGCCTCAAGTTTGTCCACTCTGTAGAAGTTTATGTGGTTCAGTACTCGCCACAGTAAAAGAAAAATACTTTGCGATTGAGTGAAGTCAGTAGTTTGGTTTGTGCAGAAAAGATAAAAGTACTTCATCCAGTGCAGAGCAGCGTATTTAGTGTCAGATCAGGCTCAGGACTCCTGTGGGCTGTGCAGCTAAGCAAGTTGCTATAACTCGTTATGATGAGTCATTCTCCAACACAACAAGATGCACACTAAGAGATGGAGATTAACACTCACATGAATCCCAGTAACCAAGGTTTTATATAAAGGCTTGCTCAAAGGCTTCAGTGGTGACGAATAAATTTAGAACTATGTTTCGATCCTAAGTGTGGTTTTGGTTCCACTAGTAGCACGGCTCTCAGGAAACAAAGGAAGGGAAGGTTCTTTGAAAAATAAAAACACATTTCATCAGCTCCTTCATTGATTACTGTGAAGTTTGGTATGAAAATCCAGCTTCACTTAAAGAGAAACAATTATGATATTGTTGATCCTTGGGCTTTTCCTCTGACATCAGCGGTAACCAAAAGTTTTCTCTAGTTCAGAGACGATTTTATAAAGCACAAATTACTAATACATTATTTAGTCATGACTCTGAACAGTTTTTTTTTCTTAACGAGAAACTCAAATAATCAGAAACAAAGTAAAAAATATTAAAAATACATTTTAAGTTAGTTACAGAACAAAACATTGCAGATGCAAACGTCTTTTGTTTACCCTCTTGCTGCCCTTATAAAATAAATTTAGCTCAGGAGAAATTCACTTTCCTCAAGTTTTTCTTTTTTTGCACTTTCTCACACTTTTTCTTTTATATAGACATTATACGTCATTTTTATTTTATTTTTTGCCGGTTCAAATTCATAAGCAAATATGGAAGTTTAGCTTTCTGTTTAGCTTGAACTTTTAGAACGATTGTTTCAAATCATCCTAACATCTCTGACTAGCTGCTGATTTATTACTGAAAATTGTTCAGTCCTTTAGGAATTAGTTTTTTTATGAAACATATTTAGAGGGCAGACAAACAACCTGAACAATCATTCAGTTTGTATGACTTGTTCAGTCAATTAACTTTGTTTTACTTTGAATACCTTGAAGTTGTCCAGTTACAGTAACATTGTTAAGAAAAAATAGAATAGATAAGAAATAGTTTATATCTTTGTCTTCTCTTTGCCTCCTTGTCCTTGGTAGACGAGACAGAATGTGCTTTAATTTAATTGGTCTGTTTTGGCCTGGTGTGAGGGACAAGCAGGACAAAATGGACATTTTCTTTGACACAAACCATTGTCTCAGAATCTAAAGCAAATGAGAAAAAAGGTGAATATATATCTGTTTAAGAAAACCCATTTAAATCTGTTTTAAGAGTGTGTGACGAGGGAAAATTTTCTAAATTTTAAAGATGCTAAACCTCGTTTCAGTGTATCTACACAAAGCATTTGATGCTGTGAACATCTGGAGCACGAGTTCTTTTAGTGTCACATTTTTGAAAATGTATAAAGCAGTCTGAGGCCTCCCTGAATAATATAAGCCTGCTGTCAGCCTCGTTTTGAATTATTTATAAGCAGCAATAAATAGAAACAGAATCTCTGGCGGCAACTTGGAGAAATGGCGCTTGTGAAATGGGAGATTCCTGTACCCCCCACCGCCCCCACCGCCCCACGCCAAAGCCCTCACCCCCCATGACTGAAATCAAATCAAGAGCACAAGTCCTCTCCTGTTATGCCTGTCATCTGTCTCTGCTTTCTGAATCGGAGTCTCGCTCGATCTCTCATCAGTCTGACGGCAGGCCGCTTTCAGCTGCGCTTGTCACACTGTGATTTCTGGAACCGATAAGAGCTCTGATTGAACATTTGTTTGGCCTGCTGAAAACACCACTGCTGGACAGTTTGCGATTGTTCACTTTATTTCTTTCAATGGCTAAACACCTCTCTTGACCAGGCACTAGTAGCTTGAACACGGAATCAAATCAAATTGATGTATTTAGAACTGATAATCATTTCTTTGGGAACTTTATAACTGTTTTATGTGTGACAGACAGCAGTGCTCAATGTTTGTCCCAATACAAAATAGTATTAAAACCCCAAAGTAGTAAAAATCAACTGAAAACAGAAAATAAAAGTATCAACAAAGCCAACTAAAGCTGGATTTATACTCCTCAAGGAGAGAAGAAATCTGCGCCCTCTGACGCAGTTACAAGACCAAAGACTGAAATGATGTCACTTGGTTCTCCTAGGAGTTCTGAGAGAACTGTTCTTTCTGTTTAAAGGAAAACGTTGTAAAAAACAGGGTGGGCATTTCAAACAAAAGTGCTCTTCAAGTTTGAGGTCCTTTGTATTTTTTATTTATTGTTTAACAATTCTTTGTGTTTTCAGATCTTGTGGGTTTGAGTCTTCATGTTTTAAGCTTTACAGTTTAACTTTAATGTCTCCAATCTGTATTCTCTCCCTTTGTTTTCTGTTTAGTTTGACTTTTTTCCTCCAGCTTCTGCTCCTCTGTTCTGCCACACCCACTTACACCTGTGCCTCAAGTCGTTTTGCCCCAGCTGTCAGTTGTTTCATTTGTTTTATTGTATAAAATCCTTCTGTGACAGTTTACATGTCAGTCAGGCATTAAGCATGTCATGCCATGTTTCCAGTTCAGCTTTGTCTGCCTCGTCAGTATTATTTGTTTCTTAATAAATCCATTATTTTTGATCATTCCTGAGTCCTGTCTGCATTATGGGATCAAACCACACCAACCGTGATGATACAGTAAACCCATTAAATTATGATCTTAGAGCAGTGGCAAATCATGAAAAAACACAAATATTGGATGTGGTCTGAAGAGGCCTATAAATGCTGACAGCTGCTGTAGCTCCCAATACAAAAAATATACTGTATTAATTTATTAATTTAATAAAAATACAGAACTCATCAAATTACTGACTGTGCAAGTATTTCCAGTTTCTGCAAAATTGGGGAGGGGAACTAGTCGGGTTCCATGAAAAATGTGAAATGGGTCTTTGTTGGGGTTCACTGTACTGTTTATTTCATCCTTTACTCATAGCACAAGTGTCAGCACAACAATAATCCATTAAAAGAGAAGCACTGATTTAAATATTAATTTCTCAAGTTGTCATAAAAATAACACCTCATCCGAAAATGATGCTAACAAAACAAATAAACAACAAACACAACAGTCACATATATTTTAAAATGTTTGCCTTTAAATACTTATCTGCTTGTTAAAAAAAATCACTGCCCATTCTATCTGTGGAGTAACTATGCTCAGTTTATTTTGCGCAGCACTCATAGTGAGCTCAGTTTAAAGAATCAGGGAGAAGGTCTATGGAGGGAATCAACAGGTTGAGTAAATATTGCCACTTAAAGAAAACTGAACTCAGCAATTTCCTACCAGTCTGAGCAAACTGCATTAGGTATTTCATAGCTCTATAAATGTTGGTGCCCCGACACTGTTGAATGTAACCGTCCATTGGGTGGGCATCCCTAGTCTTCTAGGGCTGCAGCCCTGCATGTTTTACTTTTTTACCTGCTCCAACACACCTGATTCAGTCATTGAATTACCTCATCCAAGTTCTACAGAAGCCTGTTAATCACCCATTCATTCAAATCAGTTGTGTTGGAGCAGAGAAACAAGTAAAACATGCAGGGCTGCGGCCCTCGCGGACCAGGATTGCCCACCTTTGGATAAGACATGCTGATCAGATGGACTGATATTTCAGTACTGTCGGCATATATACATGCAATCTCAAATATTTGTGTAATAACACGGATGTTCTGATGAGAAAAGAGACACAGTGTCATCAGTTTAAAATCCTGTATATCTAAATATTATTTACCAGAAAGAGTTGTTCTATAAGCCTGAAAAGCAATGGAAAAATGAGTCCTTGCTTAGCTAGTTTTTAGTCTAGCCTGTTCGATTTCTGCTCTCTTCTCTATACATTATACATTTCTCTAACATTACTTTGAACATGACCAGATTATCTCTTTGATAAGCATTCATTCAAACTGCTAGAAAGTTGTGGAACTTAAATTGAATTTTCCCCTTTTGCATAATGTCTATCCTTTGTAGATTTTAGCTTGACTTTGTCATGAGATCTTTTTCAACCTCAGATTGCTCTGATTTCTGTCTGCTGCAGGTAAAAGACTGACTACATAAAAGTACTCTGTCACTTCAAAAAACAGAACTATCTCTTTAAGTGTGCTTGGTAACAGGGCTCTCCTGTTTATTGATTCTGTAATTGTAGCACCAAATTTTGTTTTAGTCTCTTGAGTGAAGAGAGGGGCTGGGGTTTAATCCGATGATCACCACCTGGTGTTGAGTTGGATCAGGCAGCAGAGGAGGATATTGGACAAGCTTTTGGCACCTAGACGTTTTTGTTTGAGTTTGTTAAAGGGTTCTGATGCACTTGTTCTGTCATCTGAAGTGAGAAAAGTCACACTGTTTCTAAGTGGACCCTGTTGTCTACCCCTAATACTGAAGCTGCTGAACAAAACTGCCTTTGTAAGTTTGTGGATGCTTGTTGCTGTGGCAACCCCTCAACTCAGTGGTAGACAACTAGGGTGAAAGGGCTATCAAGCTGAAGTGGGATTTCTACCGATCTTTCTCTGTTTGGTGGTAGCAGGCAGAGCAAGGGAAAGCTAGAGTAGGGGTAGAAGCAAAAGCTGGTAGATGAGAGCTCGAGTCACCTCAAGATGAATACATAGGTCATATTTATCCTGTTTTTGATGATTTACAAATCGTATTCATTATTTACTTCTAACAACCTATGACTGATACACTACAATGCTCACCAAGCAAGTGTTAATAAACCAGCTTTGTTCTCTTCAGCAAAACTTCACATTTGCACGATTTCTTTGAAACTGTCAATACTGTCCTTGAAAATGCTGCAGTGTTTTGCAAGTATAAATCTCTGATTGGTCAGGCTTTTTTTAATCCATGTGTTTTCCTGCTGTTTTTTTCTTTCTTTCTTTCTTTTTTTTTCTTTTCCAGAAACCGTGTGTACTGCCTAAGTGATGAAGTTTAACCTGTTCAAGCACCAGACAACGCCCATGGTTGCTGCTAAGCCGACAGGGGCCAGCGAGTTGACTGTGACTCCGGCCCCTGTCGCATTGGTCTCTGCCGAGAACACCACCGAACCAGCCAACAAGAACGATGCCTTTGACGAGATCAAAAACAAGTTCCTGAATGAAATCGACAAGATCCCATGTGAGTGGCCTGGCTAAAACCCCAAGCTGTTTCAATCAGCCGTCTCTTATTGACGTGACTCAGAAGAATTATTTGGGAATTAGATTTTCTCTTTTGCTGCAGGCATCATCAGCCCCATAATGTCTTTATATGGTATTGATCACTGGATGGTCTTTCTAATGGTGGAGAAATCTAATTACCATCCAGTCTAATTGCTAACTTACCACCTCTCACTAAATATATGTGGCACAGGACATGACATGAAGCGAGCTAAATGATTGTTTGGTCTAACATCAAAGTATTGACTGAGAGTGGATGAGCCATCTTTGTCCTGGTTTGTGTGTTCTCCTCAGTGCCGTCCTGGGCCATCATCGCCATTGCAGTGGTCGCAGCGTTACTGATTCTAACGTGTTGCTTCTGCATAATCAAGAAGTGCTGCTGCAAGAAGAAGAAGAACAAGAAGGGCAAGAAGGGGAAGGGTGACATGGGGATGAAGAACTTGAAAGGAGGAGAGGTATGTTTCACTGTGCGAAGTTATGTC
This sequence comes from Anablepsoides rubrolineatus, assembly GCA_031762495.1. Classification (NCBI taxonomy): domain Eukaryota; kingdom Metazoa; phylum Chordata; class Actinopteri; order Cyprinodontiformes; family Rivulidae; genus Anablepsoides; species Anablepsoides rubrolineatus. The sequence continues at coordinate 7,327,688 of JARVGW010000047.1, read as the reverse complement.
AACACTGTGAAAACCCACAGTGCGTAGAAGCAAATCTCATTTAACGGTGACCTGTTCATTAACCTTCTAGGTAATGTCGTCAAGTTTTATGTGAAGTTCATGCTGAACCAGGGGTCATACATTTCACTTAGCTAATTTATTGTATTTCAGTCCAGTAGTATGACACAGCAAAAGATCAGGCCTTTTGAAGCAGGTCTCTGTGAAAGGGTAAGGGTTCGGATAGCTAAACAATCACTTTTTGGAGAAATAGATTAATTCTGACCAGAAAAAACTAAGTTGATGGCTAGCATATTAAAACAAAGGTAAAGGTTTATGAAATATTGTTTGCAAGAAATTTGTAAGACTGTAGTTGTTTTAAGATAGCAGAAATCTGTTTTGATTTTAGCTTTTTGTGGACTAGCTGTTAGCTTGTAAATCCAAGTGTGTTTTTCCAAACTGAGTTTACCTGGAGTTATATTAAAATTTCAACCTTTTCAGAGAGCCCTACTTCAAAAGATCATTTAAAAAACCTTTTTGAAATTTGTTTGGTTGTTTATTAGAAGCTAACAAAGGTTGTACGTTGCTTTGATGTTTTTCAAACTAAGTCAATAGTATTTTTTTCCCCACAGGTGTTAATCACTTTCTATATCCACTGTATTTATTGTTTATTTGGATTTATTTTATCTATTTTTGTGATTTATTGTATTCATCATGAGTGTTATTGTTGCTCTTTCTGTCACTTGTGCTTTGGGGCTTGAGTGAAAAATGACAGACTTTTTATTTATTTACTCCTTTTTAATGGCTGCTTTTCTTGCAATCATAAAAGAGTCATTGTTAAAAAATATTGGTTTGCACAAAAATGCCTTCTTATTTCTCTGAAGTGTTTTTTATATATAATCTTAATTCAACAAGAGCATTAAAAGCACATCTGAAAGTAAAATATTTTAAATGATTATGCTGCGAAAGTTGCAGTTGTGCTGATGAAGGAGGCTTTTCCCTCCTGTCATTTTCCTCACCCCTCACAGTGCAGCTTACTGCATTTTCTGTGATGACCCTTCCTTTGGTGTCTGCTGTGAGTTCAATCTCTGCCTTTGTCTCTGCTCTCCTCCTTCCTGCTTTGTGTCTTATGTGTGCTCCGTGTATCTTGACTGTGGTGGACTTCTCTGTCTACGGTAGGTCTGACAGCACGCGGCACCCCTCTCTAGCCGCTCTGTGTAAGCGCAGTCCAGGGCAGGGCAGGGGGGCAGCCATGGGGAGGGGGTTGGGTGCTGGTATGGGAAGGGAAGGGTTGGATTGCAATCATGTTTGATGATGACAACAAGTGTTATGGCTTCTTTAGTGTTTTTGTTTTGTTTTATTATTATTTTTGCAAGCTTAGGTGCTGCAGGTGCTTGAGGACTCGTTGGGATCAATTAAGCTGCTTCGCAAAAAACCACTAAACTGATATGCCGCACCAACTGCTATGTCTTGAATATACAGAGATTGCTTTTTTTTTCTTTTTTTGTTTTTTAAAAACAACTCCCACAAAACCTCAGTTCAAATGTTTATGATTTGAAATGAACATGAAACTCATCCTACAGTATGGTTGAGCTTTTGAATGTGGAGTGCACTGAGCAACTCACTAGAAATCACTAACATGCATGTGCAAGGTGTAAGCTGGATATTTGTCAAACAGTGGCTGACATTTTTGCAGAACTGAGAGCTCAGGGTAAATTTAAACCATAACAGAGCAACAACCAAAACACTGAAAACGTACTAACCATCCTTTTGGAGATTGACTCGGGTATAAAATTGACATACCGCTTCCTGGTTGTTCAAATAGGCTCTGTGTTTTATACCAGATGTAGCTCTCTGTATCTCTTGACAAAGACCAGCATATGCCGTTGCAGTAGGTACCATTGAATGGCCACAACTTGACTTGAGAGTAACTTTCCTGGATGACCCATGCTGCTGACATACGAGGTGACGCTCATTGGTGCCCTTTTCTCTCCCTAAAATGCTTAGGTCTTATTGAAGAGACATGGTGGGCCCGAATGTTTGCCTAAGCTCAACGAAAGGCCAGATTGCTGTTGTTGGTCCAAATGTCTGGCCACTATCAGCTGTCTCCTGCTTTTGCTAAAACGTTTAACTCACCAAAGTTGACCAAAGGGCATTCATTCAGACCAACTATATATTTATTTTTGAGCCCCACAGGGAGTTTTAGGAAGCTGCAAACCTTTGGTTTAGCATGATCCCTCTAATGATGTGCACATTTCACTTATATGTAGATAAATTTGGGGGCATTTGTCACACTTTTGAGGTGTGGAAGAACACATCTAGAACATGTACCTCTTTGCAGATATCATACGGTAATCTCATTTCCATTTGCCATTAGAAAGAAAACTTAGATCCTGCATTGTGTGGCCTGGCATGCTTGAATGAAAAGCATTTAGCACAACAAAGCTAAAGAATCAAAGTTTAAAAAAAGTCTGCTGTATGAGAACATGTGTGGGAGTGGAAGTGTGGGTGTTTGAGCATGCAAGAGAGTGTGCATTTAATTAAATGTGTGTTTGTGTGTGAAAGGGTTTGTCAGTGTGTGTATTATCTGTACGTGTGTCTTGTTCCTTTTTCAGCTCATCAGTGGGTAGGTGGACCCTCCAGCCACACAAAGACATTTTCTGTTACAAAAGCCTTATCGTAGGTCATCTTATTTTATTTTGCCTTCAAAATCAGCTTTCAATCTGTTGCTAGCAACTGCTACTACAGAACTCAGGTGTTGCTTGGTATAATGAAGTAGAATTTGGAGCAGACTGTTCTCCCTGCACCAAGCAGTCAGTTGCTCTATCTCATTTCTGTAGGTGAACTCATCCCCCAATTGATGAGCCCTATCATCTTTCTGCAAAATTGCTTATGATGTTGCTGTGGTGAGCGGGGATGCAGATATGTGTGTAGCATAGAGTAGGGAGCTAAGCACACAGCCCTGGGGAGCTCCGGGTGCTGTGATAGCCCACTTGAACCCCCTGACTGCAGTCGGACAGGAAACTGTTTGGTGAAATGCCCTGATTTTCTCAGTGGCAGCTCAATGTTGAACTTCTAATCTGTGCTCTAGTTAACAATCAGAAAGGGCACAATCATTTATACAAACAGAAAAAGCAGACTTGGTTTGAAAGGCATTTACACTGCCCAGCCTAAAAAAAGTCACACACTGTAGCAATTTGTTTGACCGATTTTAGGAGCTTATTACAGGTTATTACAGCACACATTTGCTGTGCCATCGTTTCTACAAGCCTCTGTAATGTCACATTTGTTTCTGTCCAGAGTTGAATTAATTTTTGGCCAAAATCTTGTATTGATGATGTGAGATTCAGACCACTGTGCAGATCACTGTGCAGTCTTTTCCAGCACATTCCAAAGATTCTCAATTGGGTTCAGGTCTGGACTTTGTGGAATCTCTGTCTCATGCTCCCTGTACCACTCTGTCACACTTTGAGCCCTATGAATCCTGGCATTATCTTGGACCATGCCCATGCTACCCAGAAAGAGAAAATCTATTGATAGAATAACCTGGTCATTCATTATATTCAGGTAGTCAACTGACCTCAATCATACATAATGTGGCTGAACCTAGACTAGACCAACTGTCTCCACAGGCTTGTGCAGTATAGGCACTAGACATGCTGAGTGCATCACTTCATCCATTTTCTTACCCTGATGCACCCATCACTCTGGAATAGGGTAAATCTGGACTCATCAGACCATGTGACCTTCTTCCATTGCTCCAGAGTCCAATCTTTATGCTCCCTAGCAAATTGAAGCAATTTTTTCTGATTAGCCTCACTCGTAAATGTTTTCTTACAGCTACAAAGCTGTGTAGTCCCAATCCCTTGGGTTCCCTTCCCATTTTGTGTATCAAAATGCTCTTACTTTCACTGTTATATACATAGCCGTTGCCTTTCTACAATTTGATTTCATCAGACATTTAAGTGATCGTCGATCACCATTATGCCACATTTTCTTCAATAATGCATACAATAAACAAACCATATAACATTGTAAGTGTTGTTTTTACGAGGTGTAAGTGCCAAAAACACAAAAGAATATGCAGCTCTAAAAGATATGAATTAAAATAAAACAATGAATGGCAGCAACTATTTTGCATAAAAGTGCCACAAGTGCACGACAATACTGAGCGAGAACAGACAAAGAGTTGTGTCACCCAACTGCTAAGTCCCTGCTACATAATTTCAGTATTAGGGTCTTTAAGTGATGTATTAAAGTTGAAATGTTCATGCTAGAAAATATTTCAAAATGACCAATAAATCTGTGGCAGCCTCATGTTGCTAGAGTTCACATTACGTATGCTAAAGTATCAGATGGGGAAAGAATAGCATGTAGCTTTTAAGTGTGCTAGCTTGCTTGTTGAATCAAAGAAGCAGGAAATGCATCTCACCTGGTGTCTGACAACACAGCTACAGGACTGGAGGCCATACTTAGACATTCTTCTGACATATCCTACATATCTTGTTCTGATTTGACAATGACACTTGTTCAACTCTTCTGATACATATTTTCTTTGACTCAGTATGTGTCCTTTGAGATGAGTCATTTGTCATTTTGTAGCTCCTGCTCCATTACATTTTTAATCTGCTATTTATTTAGTTGATTTTCGACAATAACAGTTTTACTGACTCGTAAATTTAGAAAATTATAGTAATTCGAGACTTCATAAGTACTGTTATTAAAATAGAGATTATTTCTGAAGAATTTCATAAATATTTTATTGTGTTCAATTGTAGCGTAAGATATATGTCTTTCCTCCTCACATCACTTTATATTGAGTGTTGTGTTCTATCAACAGGACATTTTTTTACAACTATTTTGTATTTGAGACTTCCTCTGATTTAATTAGATTTACCACTCTGTCAATGCTCATGAGAAACTGAAAACAGCAAATGGTGTCACCCAAGAAATAGTAAAATCAAGTCAGGTTGCAACCTTGGTCATCGATGAACAGATTGCACTTGTAACACTGTGGTAAGTGGAAGGTAGGTGACGAGACTAACCTGTCTGCTGATACCCTGAGATTTAGTGTTCAGCTCAGCTGCCATCTCAGAACCATCGTCTCATTCCTTTTTTTTGGTGCCTATCCGACGCCTGTCATTGCAGAAACCACAGGATGAGGATGATGAGGAAGACGATGTGGAGCCAGGACTAACTGGAGATGAAAAAGAGGAGGAAGTGAAGGAGAAAGAAAAGCTTGGAAAGCTGCAATACTCCATCGATTATGACTTCCAAGAGAACAAGGCAAGCAAATACTGCATTTTGTATTTTGGCACTCTTACTCTTTGGTTTAATAACTTTTACTTTGGTTGAACCTCTAAAGTTTTTTTTTTTATTGTCTTTTAAACATAACTTTGCAGCTAACAGTAGGAATTCTGCAAGCGGCTGATCTCCTCTCCATGGACAGCGGCGGCACTTCGGATCCTTACGTCAGGGTCTATGTCCTGCCCGACAAGAAAAAAAAGTTTGACACAAAGGTTCACAAGAAAACACTCAATCCTGTCTTCAATGAGACTTTTGTCTTTAAGGTAAGCTGAAACTAATTTGTGGTCACCTTTCATTCATTACTAATTAAAAAAAAACAGGTTTTGATGAGTAAATAATGTTCTGTTCCTCCATTCCCCCTCGTCCTGCTGAGGTACCAATGACTTAAATACATTATGACACTGTACACTTTGACTTCTGTCCAACATTGATAAAAAGAGGCAGACACAATGAAGGTGTCAGATGAAGGAGAGTGTGATAAATAATCATATAAAAGCACAGAGCCACCTTTGGCGCATCGCGTCTGCTGACTCAGCTCTTTTTAATAAAAAAAATAAAATAAAATCAACAGCTTTACGAGTCTGTCAATGTCAAGTGGTTGTGCTGAAGCAGCAAGTTACAAAGCCAAACAAATAAACAGCCATCTAAAGTCTAAACTAGAGTTGCTCTGATGTGGCAGGTTTTACACATAATCTGGCATGAAGCGATAAAAATGTGAGACCTGCGTGCAGCTATAGTTCATTTACATTATAGTAAGAACCGTTGGTGTAGCCATTAAATATTAAAATCCAGAGTGTAGAAGGGCAGCCGTGGCTCTGATAACATTTCTGCTCCTTATGAATGACTAAAGCTGGAACTCACTGCTGGCTTACAGATACCGTTCCAAGAGATGGGAGGGAAGACTCTAGTAATGTCCGTCTTTGACTTTGATCGCTTCTCCAAACATGACATCATTGGAGAGATTAAGACACCCATGAACACCCTGGACTTGGCAAAGCCGATCGAAGAGTGGCGAGACCTTGACAGCGCAGATCAAGAAGAGGTGAGAGCTTTACTTTCACTGAAGAACCAGAGCTTTTCTTGTGATTTGCATGTACATGTACAGAGAAACACTCAGTGTAACAAATGGATGTTTTCTTCCACCATTTTCCCAGTTTGATGTACAGACAGCCTACTGAGGAGAAAGTGACACTTTTATCTTTAAGACCTAAAGGATCAAGTTTCTTTCATAAACCAGTTGATGTAATAAATAAGTTATACACTGCATCCTTGGTGGATTTGCATCTTTTTATGTAGTGCTTTCATTGCTCTGGAAGATAAGTAACTCAGCTTAATCAATAAAATTTCCTCCCAAGAGAAGACAAATTCTCTCTACATTAATCCAGCCTACAATATTTAATTTTCAAATTAATTACAGAACAACTAGATGTAAAAAGAGTAACTGTCAGAAGAATTTAATGATATTTCTCCCCTCTTTCCTCCTCCTTTTTAGCCGGAGAAGCTGGGTGACATTTGTATCTCCCTACGCTACGTCCCCACGGCTGGCAAACTCACCATCTGTATTCTGGAGGCTAAGAACCTAAAGAAAATGGACGTGGGTGGACTATCAGGTGGGCTACTTTTTCGATCTGAGCATTGTCTTAACACTGAATCGGCGGTGAGTTCTGGGCAAAAACACCTCCTGCTTGAAGAGAGGATCAAACGTGTGTGAAAGAAGTGTGTGTTTGTGAGGCTCATCCATCACTTTGGTCCTGTTCTGCTGCTCACGTGCTGACACTGCAGTGCTCACCATGAAGCAGCACCGTGCTCCCTCTAGCTTTAGCAGTGGCCCCATCTGTTGGAGCTTCACAGCACTGCAACCCAGATTTGTCCACACGCCCAGTGTTTGCCCCCGCTCCCATAATTTGGCCGTCTGTGTTTTCAGATCCCTACGTGAAGATTAACCTGCTGCAGAATGGAAAGAGGCTGAAGAAGAAGAAGACGACAGTGAAGAAGAACACTTTGAATCCTTACTACAACGAGTCCTTCAGCTTTGAGATTCCTCTTGAGCAAATGCAGGTGAGATGATGAGTCCTTCTCTATACTATAAGTTTGAAAAGGTTTTGTTTTTGAAATCATACAATCAAAGTAAATTTGAAAGATTTTATTAATCATCAATGGAATTTTGGAATGAATGAATGAGTGAATCCTACACTACTCTAAAACATTATAAGAATAATGATAGATATGCAAATACATATATAAATACACAAAGTAGATGCATAATAAAGTTTTTAAAAGCTGTGGTTAATTACTAGAAGCTGCATTTGTGCCTGCTAATGTCACCTACAGCACTGAGGTTAGCCAGGTAAATGTCCTCAGTAGACACATGAACAACTTTCCCCTTGGCATTATGATTGATTATAACAGATAATAAAATAAAGTGACAGATGTTCCAACAGTATTAGACCACAAGAAATCCAACCCAATTATAAATAATATCCCAAGGTTGCTGCAACAAGCTGGAAATAAAATGGAGCCCTCTACAAGATCATCAATTATCCCAACTCACATTAATAAACTGTGTTTGGATGATGATAATAATCAAACAATGTAGTAACATTTTATTTTATTCACATTTGTTTTATCATCTTGAGCTTTCAGTATTGGTTACTATTAAACACAAGGTACATCATGTTTTAGGGCAAAAGAATATGTCCTAGTAATGCCATCACAGACCTGTTTGATATAATCTGTCTTTTTCTGCTGCTGCTATAAATATTCTGATTGACTTCTTGCATTGAGCAGAATCCTTTCACCTTCCCACTCTTTTGTGTACAACCCTTTTTTTTAAGCTGCAAAAACTTAGTTAATGGAAGTATCAAAAATCTCCAGATGGAGTCGCAAACTCAACTCGCAAAATGGCAACTTTTGTTAACAAGTTTACGGCTGTTCTCTGCTGTGGTTTCTTCCAACAGAACAAAAACATGGAGGTTAGGTTAATTGGTAACTCTAAATTGTCCCATGGATGGATGGATGGATGGATGGATGGATGGATGGATGGATGGATGGATGGATGGAT
>JARVGW010000047.1:7303374-7318955 GCA_031762495.1 Anablepsoides rubrolineatus | reverse complement strand
TAGATAGATAGATAGATAGATAGATAGATAGATAGATAGATAGATAGATAGATAGATAGATAGATAGATAGATGATTTCCCTTTTGGATCAATAAAGTATAAAGTAGTAATGAAAGTGACTGTTTTCACTCAAAAAATAATAGAGAACTGTGCTTGTTTACCTCTGCTTATATACAGGATTTACCTGCTTTAAGATATATTATTAAGCTGTAACATTTAAATCTTAGACTGCTAGGAGCTGTTCATTGTTCATAAGAACAATAAATAAATCCATAAAAGAGAGGATTCCAAAATATTCAGTTAATGATTCATACATTCTCATCATGACCAGATTGACTACTGTTTTTACAACCACATTAAAAATATCATAGCTCTTTATATTTCATTACGGAAAACACCTAATGAATTGAAAAAACAACAACAACAAAAAATGATGTAATTACTGAATATATCCAAAGAATAGATAAGCTGGACAACAAACATTCCATTCCGTATAAAACAGCAAATCACAGTCATTAAAACTGACATCTAAAGAGAAAACAGTTATTCGGAGAGGAAACACTGAACACGACCATTCCAGGCCTAAAGACTAGGCACAGTGCAGCATGACTTGGGGGTTTGGATTTCATGCACATCTCTCTCCAGCCCTGGCGAGTTTTTAATCTTCGCAGCATACTGAACCGTGTTGTAATGATCTCTCCCCCGCTCTCGCAGAAAATCCAAGCTGTGATCACAGTGCTGGATTATGACAAGATTGGCAAGAACGACGCCATTGGGAAGATCTTGGTGGGAAGCAAGTCCACGGGGGCCGGGCTGAAACACTGGTCCGACATGCTGGCCAACCCCCGTCGCCCCATCGCCCAGTGGCATCCGCTGCAGCCAGAGGAGGAGGTGGATGCCGCCCTCGCAGCCCTGAATGCCAAGAAGTAATACTCCCATTCCCTCCACATACCCACCTGCCATTTCCTATCGTCTCCCCAAATCCCACAAATCCGCGTCAATTCCAGAAGAGCACCCCATCAGCTCCTTCCACCATCTGCCACCACCACTTTTCAAAAGTTCCATAGAAACTATTCGACCTGATGGAAAATATAGTTAAAATATATCATGTTCTATTACCATCACTGAGGAAAGAAGAGTCACAGGACGGACAGACAGTTCAGTTCCTTTAGATCTATTTTTGTATTGGGGTAGTGGTTCCATTATTAACAACAAAGAGTAGATTGCTATAATAGGAGTGCTATATGGGAATATTATGGGATATATCCACTCATGTTGTACTTCTCACCCTTTCCCTTTAGTGACAAAGTTTGCTTAGAATAGTGCTTGATAATAAAATGCTTTATACTGCCATATGATAGAGAAATAACACAAGCAGGTCCATTCCGTAGGTGTATTGTGCACCATGTCCCACACCTGCCAGTTATCATCCTTAGATGATTTTGTTAGTTTGAAGTACATTCCTAGAAATGGGTAGCAAAATAGGGGTAGGCACATATCCAGTTACCCACAAAACACTGCCTTTTCGATTAGTTGACCTTCTAGCCCATCGTCTCAGGAAAACTGAGAGGAAACTGAAACTCCATGCCTTTTTTTCTTTCTAAACGGGTCGTTATTATTATTCAGATAAAGCAACTTGATGAGAGAGAAAAATGTTGCATTTCGAAATGCTGATTTATGGAAGAAATATTGAGTCGGGGGGGTTGGGCACAGTGGATGGTTGTGTATTTTGCAAAACAAAAACAAACAAACAAAAAAAAAAGCAGCATCTGTCAAACTGAACAACGAAAAAAGTGCGGAAATATCGGAGCGGTTGTAACTGAGACGGATCCCAACCACCACTGACATGATCTTTTACAAGGTGTCGATTACTGCCTACAGTCAAGACCCCCACACCCGACCCCACCCCACCCTCCTCCTCCCAATGCCTCTGATTCTGTATCTCACTTGTTCAGTGCTACTGCCATTCGTCACGGACCTGACACAAGGGTTTTACATCAAAGGAATCCCTATAACCGTCTTACAGTCATAAAGGAGACAAGCCTTCCAAGTAACAAAATAAGCAATTTTCAACTACCAGGGACGCCTTCCAGTTAAAGGTGTTGTTCTTTTTCATCTCCTTTCTCCTCCTGTTTTTTTCTGTTTAAGGCTTTTGTTTACCTTCAAACACTTTTTATTCCTTAAGCACTTTATCTTCCAATGTTTTGTGTAAGAAGTCAGAGCTTTAATTCTTTAGGAGGTTCTTTTTTTAATTATTCTCATTATTTTGCTCCTGCTTGTTTTGGTGTCAGCCTGTGCGTTTTAATAGTTTGGATATTCCATGTCTCATTTGATTGCAAAGATCTGGAGCAAAGCACTGATTCATGTGTTATACACAGCTTACCAAACTGTTTATTATAATTGCACTACTGGGTAATGTGTTGTTTTGTGGTAATAGACACTGTTCTTTGAGTTATTATTGCGTTTTTTTAATTGTGATAAAATGTGGTGAAAATGAACCTTTCTGTGGTAAATGCAGACAGACTTTATAAAAAGGAGTTAAAAAAAAAACATTTGAGTTCAGTGCTGCTCCCTGCATCAGGTTTGGTATAGAGAGCCAAAGACCTGTCAGCCCAAGTTGTTGTTGAACTGGCTCAATAAAATCAAAAGCAAATGAAAGTTATGGGACATAACCGAGCCTCTGCAGTTTGAAGAAAATCAAATAATAATGATGAAAATCTCCTCCTGATGAATAACAAGTGTTGTTGCTCACATAAGTCATTTATTCCTCCTACATCGAACCAACGTAATCTTTATTCAATCATGAATTCTGCCAAACGTTTTACCCACTAATTTCTCTTGAAAGAAATAATTGCATCAGAATATCTGTGCGTGTATTTTTATTTATTTATTTATTTATTTATTTATTTTCAAGAAACTACAAGGGTTTCTTTGGCTCTCTATATTTGCAAATTAAGCTTTTGTCCAGAGTTCATGACTTTATTATCCACCTGCTCAGTTAGAGTGTGTGTATGCTTCCTTACATGTTTTAGCTGGGAACTCAAAACGTCGACGGCAAAAACTACCGTGTTCAATGTAAAGCAAATGCAGTAAACTTTTTTTCTGTGTTGTCATCACTTTTTGAGAGGAATTCATTGAATGTTGGTTGTTGCATATTTTTTATTTTTTTTTTTACAAAACAAGACCAATTATTATTATTTCTGTTTGTCACTTGGCATCAACATTTTTTTATTCCCTTCAGTTGAAACAACACTAAACAAAAAGGCAACATGGAAGCAATCAAGCAACCCATCGGTGTGTAGTTTTGCCTATATACATAGTTCCTACACGTTGATACTGCATGTTTCTACAAAAATACTGTACATAAGAGCATGTTTTAGAGACAAAGCAAAAATATCTTGTGTATGTAAATGAGTGTCATTTTGTCATTTTAATAACACAGCAAATGGAAAAAAAAAAAAAAAAGATGCACTGTATATTTTCTAAATAGAGCAAAGTGTGTATTTATTTTCCCTGATGGTCATTGGAGAGAATGTCGTACAAATATTAGAGTACTATTGCTAAATAAGAACCTTTCCACGCCTGAGGATTTTAAGCAAGTGTGTTGTCCAGTGCCGTGCGTGAGTTCATGTAGGAAAAAAAAAAAATGCAGCCGCATGCTTGCTATCCGGATTTCTTGTGCTTAAATTTTTCTTTTAGCACTTATTTTATTTTCCATTTATTTTGTTCACTATCCTTTCAAAATACTAGTATTCAAATGGTTTTTATTTATTATTTGCATTACTTGTTTTATGGTTAGTTCATTTTGGGAAAAAGTGTTTTAATTTAAGTGTGAATTAGGGGGGTCCTCCAAGTCAAGTAGATGAAAATAGTGTAATAGCAGATACAAGTGTTATTCTAAATTTCCTTCCTAAAATTTAAAAAAAACTTTTTTTTACAAAGTGATCTTTTTATGTGGAGTTTTGTGATAGCATTTTAACAATAAATATCTTACATGCTATAGATAACACTTTGAACGACCTCAATTTGGAGAAAGCTTGGAATTTTGCCACCCCGAAGCTGATTGTTGCCATCTTAAAAGACCCCTAAAAATAAAAATGTCCACAGATGTTCACAGTCATATAAACCTTTTCATCACAGTTAATTTGGAATTTCACCATTATTTTTTTAGAAATATTGTGGTAATCCTGCTGTAAGCAGCCCAGGCTGTGCTGGAGTGCTACAGCTAGCTGCTTCTGCTATTTGTGCTTGCAAAAACCCATTGAATAATTGTGTAATGCAAAATTGGCCACAATGTGAAGTTTTATGAAATATTGAGTGCACAATCTGCTATGAAAGTTTCAAAATATTAGTTGTTTTAAAATGGCCTTGCTCAGACCAGCCATTAGCTCATCAGTAAACACTTTTTCTCCGTACTGAATTTGTTTAAAGAGATATATACAACAGTAAGATATTTGTTCACAGCTTTTCAATAAAACCTCACTTCAGAGCTAATGTTTTTATAACCATTATTTCTGCTTCTCTAAGCTCCATTTGACCAAAAACAGAATACTCCGACTTGGACTTCCCCCCCTCTTTTATCCCCTGTTTTATTTTCTCTTTTTTTATTACTTACAGGACCAATTTTCATTTTCTATCTGATTGACCTAAAACACTTCACGGCTGTCTCTCTTTGACTCTGTTTATTATACAATAAGTGTACGTGTAAACAAAATAAATTAATAAGTTAAAACTAAAAGCCATAAAACTCAAGCACTAACTCTTTAGAGCTCAGCTGAAAAGCTCAAGTATATTTATGAGTGATATAAAAAAAAAGAAGAAAAAAAATCTGACGTCTTCATTTTTCTGTGGCTTATGTTTCTCTTAGATTCCTTTCTGAGGTCTTTGAAATTCATTCGGCTGTGTGTGAGCACTGAAAATAACTGTGAGTTTAGAGGAGCGAGTGGGTCTTTTTCTACTTTCCGAGCTAATAATGTCATCTCATCCAAATTGTGTTTATTAATGTATGTTTCTTGTTTTGATAGTAACTATAATTGATATGTAACTACAGTAGGTTTTCAGTAATAATGCTAAAAATATATATATAAATATATATACAAACAAGAGTATGTTCTGTTTTAGGGCTGAGTGCAATTTATGAACCAAACTGGGTCCCTCTTCTACTTTCCCTTCTCCCAGTTTAGCAGAGAAATGAACTCGTACAATCAAAAACACAGGTGGTTTGAGGCTTGTCCTGATGGGTTCTGCTGACTGTTTTTTTAACCGACTGCTAAGAAAAAAAGAAAACAGTGAAACGAGAGAAACTTGAACCAGTCCTACCCGAGTTTTAAACCTGAATCCCTCCCATAGAGCTATGCATAGTTTATGATTTTCACACTCATGGATGCAATATGAAGAATTTGCTTTCTTGCCAGGAGTTGATCACCTGACACATCTGCACGCTAAATGCAGAGGCTGCAATGTCACTTCAATAATATTGGTAAAAGTGTGTTATTGACACAGCAATATTTGAATTTAATTATTAAACTTAGCGTGTTCATTGTATAGTTATAAAATGTACAAAGACACGATAGCTTTGTGTTGCCCTAGGATGTCCTAATTGTTCGTATAAAAAAGATGAGTCTTTCTATTTTCCAAAAATGTTCTAACCCAAGAATAGGTTGAATTAAATAGGAAAGACTGAAATCCCACAGAATACTTCAGAATCTGCAATTATTATACAGTAATATTCTGTTTACATTACTATACTATACAACTATACAATACTAATTAGTATTGATATCAATATATTAAGTTCCTAACGTTGAATGAAATTGTAGTCCCATTAAATTTAACACATCATTTTTTAAACACAAACTGTAATCAAGCAAACCCGGCTAGCAGGGAATCATTGAGGACAGATCCACTGTGTGGCACACATTGGGAAAAGAATCACTTTACAAAAGATATAATGTAATGTATAAATGCTACTAGCTAACAGCTACTGGCTAGCAGCATTGAAAACTGAACATCATCCACAAGTGAGATTTTAGGATCATAGTGTCATCCTGCATCACTGTCTACTTCTTGTAATATAATGCTCTGTACAGTGTGATGTAATTGGTTGTGTGGATTTGAGTAATAACTGAAATTGTGTAGCCTATAGCTTAAGGTAAAAATAAAGTGGGTAAAACGATGTCGTTGCAGACAGAAGTTTTTTTTTATATTACAAATCAATTAAAAACAAACAAACAAAAAAGGCTTTCCACTTAGTGCAGCTTCACTCTAACATTTAAATACATGCTGTCCTAATCAGTAAATATGTTTATTTTCTGCCAAAAGGAAAAAAAAAAAGAAATTTGCTGGTAAACAAAAATCTAAAAAGACTGTATTTTACATGAAAAATCATCTTTTTTCTTATCCAGAAAAAAAAACTAAGGTAGATTTAGTATCAACGTAAAAATATAACAAAACAAAGACTCATCCTGTAACTACAGGTAGATCTTCTGAACGAACACTAGTAGAAACGTTAAATACAAACATGATAAAAACCATAGGCAGATGTATAGAGTCCAAATTTGTAAAATATAAAGTGTATTTGAATTTGTGTTAAACAGAGAGTTTCCAGGTGATGATTTGGCCGTTTCTTTGTAAGGAGTGAAACCAGCTGTTCATTTAGCTCCTGGCAGGAAGGCAAATAGGTCATTTCTTTTCTCCACAGTCTGCTTCTTTAAGTTGATCTCAGCCACTGAAATCTTTTAAAGCAAACTGCCACATCTGTTCTGGCAACAGTCTTCAATGTGTTGCAGAAGCTCCACATTGTCTAATGCAATATTATAACAACCGGTGTCTCATTAATCTCATTGACTGTGACCAAACAATGCACTAAAACACAATTTAAAACACAAGATTTCCATGTGTTTTTGGAGAAACACTGCCACCATCTGATTACAGTTGCCAGCGTTCACTAGCTCTGCTTGATTCTGCCAAGAGACCAACTCATGCAGAGAGCGAATGCATCCAAAAAAAAATAAAATAAAAAAAAGGCACATGTGGAATACAGGTTAACTCACAGCACATCTAAAGGGTTTCTTTTTTGGTTTCTTTTTATTGCTTGGGTCACTACAATCACTTGACCACCGGGCAAGTTGGGGGACTGAGTCTGCAGGCTGTGTGTTACTTTGGGTCCTTCAGCTTGACGTGGTGCAAAAACATGTATTGGATGATGCAACTTACAGTACAGTTCTGCATGCATGCATATCTCATTCCTAAATGTACATTAGTTTGTGTACAAGTAATACACTCGAACAGAAAGAAGAAAAGAATCTGGAGTATGGGTTTTAATATGGCTATGTGTCTGTTTTATTGCTGCCTGTAGATGTCTGTTATGCACAAATGCATCTGAAGCTGTGCCGTTTCAGACAGTTTTGGAGTGCCGTTAACACAGATGTGGTTTTAGCTTTGTTTTATTTTTGAACCAACGCTGGGATTTAAAAAGGGAAACCGTGCAAAGTTCAGCCCATTAACCACCCTGTCAAAGCCTCTCAGGCAGGTAGAGAGGTCACTTTCAAACATGCTTTCTCGTCTCCTCTTTGTGTTATTGTTTTTTTGTGCATATATATGTGTGTAATCACTTTTTGAGTTGTTTCACCACGTATACCTCCAATGTGGAATGTGTTTGAGGCAGTGTGTCTCCATTTATGTTTGCTTTCTGTTGGCGTCTGTGTCCTGTTTCTGTGTTAAACAGCTGTCAGCATCATTAATGGGAATTTGAATCATCATAAAGAATGCCGACCTTCATGTTTACAATATGGACACTCTATACTGCCGAACATGCAGGACTGTACCGAACTCCCCTCTTGAGCTCTCGGTCCTCTAACCCCACCCTTATATCCCTGACGCAGCTGTATTCCCGAGACTCCTTTCTTTTCCCGGCTTCATCGCTTTTTCTTCATCCTCTTTCAGATCCTCGGAGGACAGTCAGGTCGTGTCCCCTAGCTGTGTTTCTTCGTGTCTAGTGTTGTGGTGCGCGTGTTCATGTCAGTACTTGTGCCTACTGTGGATCGCATGCTTTAGCCTTTGACTGGACACAAATGTTGCTCACAAACTCCTCTTGACCCTTATATGGACATTCGTTGGGGAACCTTCTGAAGTTATCAAAGGGAACCAAATAACTTATTACAAATTTATCATATGTGTTACCAGTTCTGTAAAAACAAAAGAAAAAAACAAACAAATAGGAAATAAAGGCCTTTTAATTACCATGAGTTGTTTGTGTTTGATGTCACAAAAAGACTTTTACACTTTGAGCAAAAGGTACTGTACTGTTGAAGTTATTCAGTCTAACCTGCAAAGTAGAGAAATACACATGCTGTGACCAACCAGAACAAATATCACAACTTTATTATAGGAAGTCACGTTTTTCAAAGTAAATAAACATGACCAATGAGGAAATTTTTTTGTGATTGTGATAGTTTGTAGATATATTTTTAACAAAGAAAAAACAAAACAAAAAGACTTATCCAATATCCACCAGACTTCCTGGTGCACCATGGCAGTTGATTTGTCTTCTGTATTTTTGATTCCCCATCATCTTGCTTTCTGATTGGCTACATGTCACATTCAACAGGTCCTCTGTCCTTGGGAAACACCACACACACGCTGGGATATCGGGTCAAGATGATCCAACATGTTGAATATCACCTATTTGAGATCGGAGTGATCCAAACGAGTTGACTAGATCACGCTTAACATGCCACACATGGCAGGAATAGCTCATTAGATTATCTTTGGAGCTGTCAATCGGGGCATTCACAAGATTGTCAGAAGAACAGAATCAGCATAATTATCTTGCCGTGTGAACAAGGCATGAGGCTCAAAGATCATGCTATGCTAGCACAAATTTACAGTCACATATGAATGAACATTTGGTATTAGGCCAGTTCTGCTTTAAAATAACCAAGCTATGTGCACCAGCCCCACATCATAGATTCACTGCCACCATGCTCTGCCCAGAACCATAAAGATAAAACCACCTCGACGTTCCTTCAAAGGTTTTGTACCCTTTGCCACTTATCCAGCTCTTTCATGCATACTTGGGATCTCATTGCAGTTTTAGTATTCTTAATTTTCTTATATTAATTGTTAATAAAATGTATCCAAGACTTTGCAAAGATCATCCACATTCTGGCAGATATGTTGTTTTACCCTTTATAGAGGAGTTTTCAATCACTTTTTGAACGAGGCCTTACCTAAAACGTTATCACTTATTGTCTTGTACCTGCCTCCTGACTAATTTGGCACATCTCAGATACTCAATAGGTTTTCCTTCTGTTGTTTTTTTTAAATTAATCAGCTGATCTATCAATGCAGACTTGAAAGAAACAACTGCTAAAAGCAGATTCCTTTTTACGTATACTGCTATACTGAAAACTTATAGCCATGGATTTTAAAATAACATTTTGAAGCTGTGGAGAGACATATTTTAAACTTCTAAAGATTACCACTTTAGTCATCTTTTGATAAAATAATAATATAAGTTTTTATTCCTAAAGTTTAGGAGAACTTTACACTAACAGCTGGGTGTGTTTATGTGCAAAATGTTATTTTTCAGAAATAGACATTTTTGTATTTGACTTAAATAATTTGATAAGTATAGTGCCAATTAATGTTACAAACAGAGGCTTTGGATACATTTAATATTTGTTCTAATGTGAATTTTAAAAAAAAGTTTTAATATTACTAACCAGTCTTGAATATTTAAAATACAAAAATATGCACTGCAAAATAACCACAATACAAACTAAAAAGTTTCCTACAAGTTTTTATTTGTCATGAAGGACAGTAAAGTGCTATTATAATGAACTTGAAACAACCCCTGCAAGTAGTTTATTAAACCAGTTAAAATGTGAGTTTGCAGCCGATAATAAAAAGTCCTGCAAAAACTGAGACAATAACAAAGGTCACACATACGTTTTAAAGGTTAGAGTTAGATGCTTAACAGGATTATGAGAAAATACAAGATTTTATTATTATTTAGTTTTTTCATCACTTCATTCGAGGAAGACCAACATACGGAAGAGGATTAGGACCACAGAGCAAAAAGAAAAAATCTTTCTAAATTTTGACTTGGGTTTTTCTCTCTCTCTCTGTGCCCTAATCCTCTTCTGTACCAACAAGACAACTAAAAAGTGTTTATTTGAAACAAATATTCACTCAAAGAATGTGTAAAGATGAAATTTGAATCTTGATAAATAAATAAGTATTCTCTCTCTCTCTCTCTTCTTGGTATTTACCTCAATTTAGCCATTTTAAGATGAAATATGGGATTTAAAACAAAACAAAAAAACAATATATTATAGCTGTGATTGAAGGTTACGAAGCCAATGGAACCAATTGCAATTGTTTCCACACTTAAATGGGTTCATGTGCCATTGTGTCTGAATGAAACATTTTATTTTACTGAGTAAAACTGACGCTTTGTCAAAAACTGCACACCTTTTGTTTGTAAATCTCTGTACTATAACTATAACAGGACACAGATTGTTCTGATTTCTTCAAAATAAATTATAGAATACGCTGGAAAAGTATTGAAAGGCTGTTTGTGTGACTTTGAACTATAAAATCCAAGATATGTAGGAAGCAGAGACATCAGAGAGTGTCAAACTTTGAAAAGCTCTCAGTCAAACCTGGAACATCTATTTCATTCCGCTTCCAGCAAGAAACTTGTTCGTACAAAGATCTTTAGGAAAAAATGTATGAAAAAGTTTGCTTTGATAAAATAACTCTTTATGTGACAATATTAAAAGCACACTGTGCACAATGTGGAGACAAACAGGACGTGTGGATGCAGACACCTGGACCACTGTTCAAACAGCACACGTGGTCCTTTGTTTGTGCATGTGGAAAATATCTTAAAGCAAACAACCAAATAGAGGAAGATGTTGTAATTCCGTCATAAAAAGTGTTGAATGTGACCGAGGCAATCTTTAAAAGTTTCAGTTGGAATAATTAGAATTAGTTTCTTTAAACACAACCAGAAACAAACACCAACTTCAAAATGTTGCCCAATAATCAGGAATGAATCCTTCACAGACACAGAAGAGCTCCAGACATCTGCTCACTTGGACAGCTTGCTGATGACTCGAATGAGTGCTCCGTTTTCATCCTTTAGCCTCTGATTGTCTGACTTGAGTTCTGTTAAAACCTGGAAAAGAGTTGACAAGGTAGGAAAGAGAAGTTTGGTTAGAAAGTTTTCATAAAAACGTTCTGCACACTTAGTAAAATGTGTTTATGGATGCAATGCACAGGTGGAGAAACTATCCTCTGCAATGACGAAGTGGCTTTTGTCACTGCTAGGTATTAGTTGCCTTTCACCAATGGTGGAGCAATGATGACATGCTTGACATTAGTTGTCCATGCAGTGAGGCGTGACAATGACATCATGACAGTGATGTGGGCTGAAGTCCAACAACAAAACACAGAAGATGAAGTTTCCAAATCTAGGTCATGTCTATCATGGGCACTAATGGCTGAAAATATCCATCATCTTCATCAAAGTATTTTTTCCTCTACTGGAGACAAACCCTCTGCTCAGGTTGAGACACATTACTGCAACAAGTGAACAAGTAAAAACAGCAGCCATCATTATGTGCATCACCTACAGACATTTTGTTGTTTTGATTGATTTGATTTCTTAGTCACCAGACTGTCATCCCTTTATCATTTCAGCGTCTCTTAACCTTGGAATTGCACTGCCACAATGTGAATAGCTTTGTAGATCAGAGGAGATAAACATGCTTTTATAATATTATCTTTCTTTACATACACTGTGCTGTTTTTTTTGTCCTACCATTCAATGTTGAATGCTTTTTAATAAAGGTGCCAGAGACAAGGTGGGTTTTTCTGGTTGTGTAGATCAATGCTCCTGCTGCTAAAAACTGTCAATCAGGTGTATGATGGCCAGCAAAACATTTCATTGTTAGTACAGAAAGACAGCTTCAAAATACATTTAGCATAAAAAAAGATTTTTGTGTTTGGTAGATGATTTATTCTTGGCATGATTGGCACCTGATTGGCAGAACCTGGGGTTACCAGATGCTCAAAACAATAGCAAAATAATCTTTTTGTCAGAGATTTGGCAGTTGTTTTCATGTGAGCAACCCATCATCTCCACTGCTCATCTCTCAAATGCATGTTCCTTACAAATGTGGCACCACTTAAAAGGAAAATTAACAGGCTTTCCAAACATATAAAGAAGCATTGTTGCAACAAAGAAATAATCTACTAAATACAAACTTCCTTACTTTTTGTGCTGTTTATTTCCAACTTCAAAACATGTACAAGCATGACTTTGCACGACCTATTTCTTATTTAAACGAGCAGCACGTATTTGAAACAGACCTTTATAAAAAGCTACGAGAACTAATTTACTAACTTGCAACAGTTTGTCAGCTAAGCTCCCAGTGTTACTTTACCAAAAGTAAAATGACAGAAAAGCTGTAAACTTGTGATTCTAGCCATAATTAAATACAGCTGGTGTTTATTCTGCATTTTTACTGAGTTTTTCACTTTCAACTTTTATTTTTTTCAAAACAACCTTCAAGCTCCCTGGTGTTTTCACAAATTTCTTTTAGAATTAATGTTAAATATGTGCAATATAAGCAACCTTATAACCTTAGTCTTCAAAATATCAATAGCTGAAACTGATTTAAAACCATACTTATGAGTGTATAAATTAGCTGACATTTTAAACAGGTTCACATTGTTGCCTTGCAGCAAGAAGATCTCTGACCTTCAGCTGAGGACTTTGTGAGTTGAACGTTTTCCTGCACTTAGGTGGGTTTTTTCCTCCAGTTTTCTCTCTCAGACCAAAACATGCATCATTTAGTGTCTCTAAGTGTGGTTGTGTGCATTTCTGTGAGATCCTGTAATAAACTAGAGACCTAAACTTTTTGTTTCTTTCCCCTTATAAAACAACTTTTCATTGGTTACACTTTGTATTCCTGGCCAACTTGCAGCTTTGTGTCGTATAAATCAGGGAATTCTTTAACGAGCTTTATGTTGATGCACGTTATCCAGATAGTAACAGAAGTAATGTTAATCCTGTCATATTAGGTGAAATGAAGCCTGAATGTTAATATTCTTGAAGTCAGGTTGTATGAAAACTTTTCTGAGGGCAGAGGAGATGGGGTGAAAAAAGCGACAGGACAGTGGGAGGTGAGCGGGCATTAAAAAAAAAAGAGGCGGGACCTGCCTGAGAGGACGACAGCAGAGAGCAAGGAAAGAGGCTGTGAAGGCGACAAAAGGAATGAAGGAGTGATGAGGGAGAGCAGGGGAGGAATTAGGATGAAAGGGAGGATCAGAGGTCCTCCGTTTCCGGCATGGAGGCAGTCTCTGAGAGGCGGGCCAGGACGCGCAGCATGGCTCGGTTCTCAGCCAGGAGACACTCGTTCACCCTCCGCAAGGCCCGGACCTGGGCTAGGGCCGGGAAAACCTGCACACAGGGGGGGAGACAGATACAGAGAAGAGGGCAGATAGAGGAAAGCAGGGAGGTGGGCCATTTCCAAAGAGAGAGAGAGAGAGAGACTCATACAGAGGCTGTTTCCGTATCCACTCAAACAGGCATGCACAGAAAGGAAATGAGATAAACACAGCTGCAGAATTTATCAGAAAAAAGTCACACAAACAAAAGTGTACACAGCAGGGATAGTTTGAAAAGGAAGCAACAAACAAGCAATTTTGGTTCTTTAAAACTGGACTTCATGTGGCTTTTCTATAAAGATGAGTCTGTATTGTTAGATATTTACAAAATCTAACACTTTGTTTTAAATTTCCCACAAGAACCTGGTGTAGAAGTAGCAGTCAGGGAAATAAATCATCTCTCTCTGTTCTTGGCTTGACTTTTTGAGGCAAACCTCAGTGTGGTTTGACAGAAATGTCTGTGGTTTGTTGCTATTCCTAAGGGAAAACCACTGAAT
The DNA here is from genome assembly GCA_031762495.1 of Anablepsoides rubrolineatus. Lineage (NCBI taxonomy): Eukaryota > Metazoa > Chordata > Actinopteri > Cyprinodontiformes > Rivulidae > Anablepsoides > Anablepsoides rubrolineatus. The sequence goes on along the minus strand of JARVGW010000047.1, from coordinate 7,304,997 downwards.
ACACACAGACACACTCACAAGTTTGTATTTCTATCCTTGTTAGGACCATTCATTGATTAACATTGATTTCCAGTGATTTCTATAACCTAAACCTGATCCCTTATCTAACCACCCCAGTACATACCTAACCCTAAACCTAACCTCCAACCCAAAAGTGGAGTTCCATTATATTGGGACCAGTCTTTGGTCTCTACAAGGATGACTGTTCTTGATAAGGTAGTTGCTTATTCCAGAAACGGCCCTAAAAAGATGACAAAAACCAGTGCACACACAATAGTTTCTCGATACTTGTGCAGATTTTGCATTGACTTCCCTTATTTCTACAGCCTAACCCTGACCCCTTACCCTAAGTCTAACCTCCCAGGTACATACCTAACCCTAAACCTAACCTAAATTTAATTTATAACTTAGCCCTAAACATGACCCTTTTATGGGTGGTCGTCTATTGTGTGGACCGGACAAATGTCGACACAATGACAAAATGTCATTAAAAAGCATAGTATAATGTCAAAATATGACACACACACACACACAGTCCATGCTCTTCTAACCTCAAAGACTTTGCATTGTCTTCCATTCAATTTCCATTTATTTCTAGACCCTTACCCTAAACCTAACCCCTAACTCCAAAAACAACATTTCAACTCATGGGGACTGCCCATAAGAAGCACTGGGTCCTCACAAAGCTGTGTGTATTGGTTGAATAGTCCCAAATGGTCCCCACAAAGTAACAAATACATATACACACACACAAGTATTCAAAGCTGATTTTAGGATACTGAATTGACTTCCAAACATTGCCTTTATACTCACTTGAACAAAGAAATCTTTATTCTCAGAAGTGACGCTTTACCTTTTAAGGACCAGCCTTTATGCACCATAAAAACTGATGTTCTTTACAAGGTTTCTATCTGATCGGCTCCCAAGACAAAGACTCAGAAGCACAGACAGGAGCGGTCATTGTGCTTCTGACCACCCACAAACATGGCTGTCAATGTGGACAAAGATGTTATGTAAATAAGAACTCCAGCACCAAACACGGTCATGAAAGTAATTTGAAGCAGCCTAAGTTTGGAGCTTGGAGCAGCTCATGCATATAATGCTCCCTTTGGAGTCAGAACAAAACAGTTCAATCTCTGGAAAGATGCTTTTGGCAACAGTGAAGAAGAAGTCAGAGTGCGGCAAAAATGCATAATGACAAGTGTTTTAACGATGACGTTTCTGACACTAAAAAATTCATGACAGGACTCCCATTTTGTGTTTTCTTCTTCTTTTTTTTTTTAGGACATCAGGTTGCAGGTTTCTCACCAAGTTCAAGAGAATGACAAACTATTGTGCCATGGTTTACAAAGTAAAACTAAGAAAAGACGGTTCTGCAGATAATGGTTCCTGTCAAAAAGAAAGGCAGAAGGTTTCAGAGAGAAAGGACATTCCTAGTGCGCCCCCTATCTCAAACAGACGAAACAACAACAAACAGAGAATAAAGATGTGCAGGTGAGTGTGTCAGACAAGACTTATACCTATTTTACATAATAATATCAACACAATTGCAGAGGTCTATAGTAACTAAGTACATTTACTTAGTTACAGTACTTAAGTAATTTTTTTGAGGATTTGTATTTT
>JARVGW010000047.1:7284385-7302068 GCA_031762495.1 Anablepsoides rubrolineatus | reverse complement strand
TTACCAAAGTCATTTTCTGTTAAGGTATTTTTACTTTTACTCAGTTACTTTTTTCAAGTACTTTATAGACCTCTGCACAATTGTAGCTGTTAGTGTATTTGCCTGTAGAAAACAACACATCTGTGTTGATCGGTTTTGGTGCTTGCCGATGACCGAACAGCTCCCCCTTGTGTTGGGGAGTTTGCCCTGTGTCAGTGTTGTGACCAAAGTGTGAGAAGCCTGAGGTGGCTCAGAGCAGGAGATAAATGCTGCACAGTGTTCACACAGTAAGGTACTTCGTACGTTTGACAGGATAAAATGGAACCTGCGGGTGGAAAACAAATGTGCCCCAGTCTTTGGCAGAACACAACAACATGAGGTGACAAGCAAGTTTCACTCATTCTTCTGCGTCATGGCAAACAACTCACCGTCCCCCACCCCTCCCCCTTGGCTTCCCTGAACCAGCTCGTTTTCAGGGCTGGTACCCACAGCGGAACCGCAGCGGGGGGTCCTGCTGAAGGAACCATGACAACACCGGGTCAAACATCCTCGCAGACACAATCATTTCTCTTTTAACAACACTTCAGTGCAATTCTTGTCACTCTTAAATCTAAAAGTTTTGATCTTTGAGAGTCATATAACTGACCCCCACCCCAAAAAAAAAAAATAAAATAAAAGCTTTATCAAGTTTATCAAGTACAAATCATTTTGCAACTAATTAATGTAATTTTAACAAGCTGACTCAGTACCAAAAGAGCATTTTTGAGTGGTTGAGTCATTTAGAAGTAAATATGGGCAAAAGGTTCACCAGGCTGTGAAATACTGAAAACGATGGAAAAATATCAGCAGGAAATTAGGAAGACTTTGAATATTTCATCAACTACAATTCATAACATCAGAAAAAAAATCAAGAACCTGGAGAAATCTCTGAGCTCAAAGAAAAAAGTTGTGATTTTTGTAGCTTCAAGCAACACTGCATTTTATAAAAGGTATTTCTCTTGTTAACAATATTTTAAAGGTTAAGGAACACCTTCACAAATCATGTCTGTAACAGTTTACTCTGCCATCCACAAATACAGGTTAAAGGTCATGCAAAGAACAAGCCATATGTAAACACTGTAGAAACTGGGTTATTTTCCTCAGGCTAAAGCTCATTTAAATTAGACAGAGGTAAAGTGAAAACATGTTCTCTGGTCAGACAAATCAAACTCTTTGGAACCCCAGTTACCTTATCTTTCATACTGAAGAAAATGATATCTGTTATCAACTTACAGTTCAAAAGCCTCCCTCTCTGATGGTATGGGGTTGCATTAGAACCTATTGCATGGGCAGATATCTGAACAGGTACTCCTAATGAAAAAGTATACTGTATACAGGTTTTAAAACAACATACTGTTTGCTATCATCCAGACAATGTCTTTTACAAGGAAGGACTTGCATATTTGAGCAGCCTGACTTCACAGTAGAAGAGTCCAGATGCTGAATTGCCTGTCTGCAGTCCAGACCTCTTGCTAAATGAAAACATTTAGCACATTATAAAAAAAAGAAGACCTGGGACTGTTAAACAGCAAGAATTCAACATCAGACAAGAATGGGACAACATTCCCTTCTACTTTAGTTCCTGATGTTTACAGACTGTTGTTAAAAGACGAGGGGGCGCTCACATAATTAATACAACCCTGTTTTTTCCTCCAAAACAATTGAACAATTTTTTAGGCATTTATAGTGTTTGTATAAATTATGCATTTATGAAATTTATTTTTATTATTATTTTTATTTATCATTATTTAATTGTTTGACATTTTGATTTAATTTTTAATTTGACAATCATTGCATTCTGTTTTATTTACACAACATGCCACCTTTTTTTTTGGGGGGGGGGGGCATTGTGTAATTGTTCTTAGAGCCTGGCAGCTTTCTGTATGTGGCTTTCTTTGTGTAGCAGAGCAGTGCAGGAATGCCTCACAAAAAAAAGCAGGTCTTTTGCTCTTGGATGGGTTGTGGTATTCAGATGGAACTAGGTCAGTGTTCACCCCAACAGTGGGAGAAGTGGAGGAGAGCAACAGAGCAGAGCTCCTCCTTTAGGCTGGCAGGAACACACTGTGGGTGATGAGCCTGAAGCATTAACCTTCACTCCCCTTGACTCAATATCCACCTGGCTGACCACGGACCTGGGATGTGGTTTATGTGTGCTCTGCTCTGGGAAAACACTTCAGTGTGAAGTAGGAAGGGGGGGCAGCTTTAATAGAGGTGAGGACATTCATGGGCTGTTGGGGGGAAATGGGAGAAATAAAGCAGCTTGTGTCTGAAACTACTGACCTTTATTTCCTCCTCCATGTTTGACACTTTTTTTTCAAGAACTTGTTTTTCCTGTACATAAAAAAAAAGTAAAGCAACAAGAGGTTACACAGTATTTGGATGTCTCACATTTTATAGATGAACTCAAACATGATCAAATGTTATAATTTAAAAAAACAAAGACACACCCTTTTCTCTGATTCAAGAACAGCAGATCTTTCTGACATCCTGTCCTGTCTCTGGAAGTTAGAGCAGTGAGATGTTACTGAATTTGAACAGAATTTTGTTCAAAACTCTGAAGTGCCATATGTTTTTCTCAGTGAATGTTTTTTCAGTTTCAGCTGCTGTCACCCTGCTTTAATAATTGTTACCTGAGTGACTTTCTCCAGCTGGGAACGAATCTTGACTAATTCTTGTTTGCTGTCCTGCAATCTGGACTTCAGCCTCTCGTTCTCGTGCAGAGCTTCTGTATACATCTAAGAAGTAACAAGAAAAAGGATAGTTCAAACCTTTCTCTGGGTCTTTATCAGATAACAAAATTTTGCCAAGTTAAAAAAAAATCAGACAGTTCATAAGACAATAAAACTATTTTTTAAAAACGTTTTCTTCTGAATAAAAACAGAATAGCAAAGCCTTTTTGACCTACGTTCAATTGAATACACTACAAAGACAAGATATGCAACGTTAAAATGGATAAACTTTGCTTTTGTTACTTTTTTCCTTTCTCAAATTTTCACTCATTTTGAATTTGATGTCTGCAACACTTTTTAATAAAGCTGGGACAGGGGGACCAAAAGACTGGGGAAGTTGAGGAATGCTCAATAAACACCTGTTTGGAGCATTCCACAGGTGAACATGTTAATTGGAAACAGGTGAGTGTCTAAACTGGATAAAAATAGACCATGCCCGAAAGGCTCAATCGTTTACAAGCAAGGATGGGGCGAGGTTTCCCACTTTGTGTGTGAGCAAACAATCCAACAGTTTGAGAACAGCATATCTCAACGTTAAATGGCAAGGAATTTAGGGATTTCATCATCTGCAGTCCATAATATCAAAAGATTCAGAAAATCAGGACAAATCACTGCAGGTAAACGGCAAGGCCAAAAACCAACATTGAATGCCCATGACCTTCAACCACTCAGGCAGCACTGCATTATAAAAAACAACATCATTCTTCTGTAACAGATATTACCACATGGACTCAGGAACACTTCAGAACACCACTGACCGTGAACACAGTTTGTCTTTACGTCTACAAGTAAAAGTTAAAACTCTATCATGCAAAGCCAGATATAAACAACACCCAGAAACACCTCTGGCTTCTCTGGGCTCAAGCTCATCTGAGATGAACTGACACAAAGTGGAAAAGTGTCCTGTTTGTCTGATGAGTCCACATTTCAAATTGTTTTTGGAAATCATGGACGTTGTGTCCTTTGTGCCAAAGAAGAAAAGGACTGTCTGTATTGTTATCAGTGCAAAGTTCAAAATCCAGCATCTCTGATGGTATGGGGGTGTATTAGTGCCCATGGTAACTTGAAGATACCATTAATGCTGAAAGCTACATATAGGTTTTGGAGCAACATGCTGCCATCCAAGCCTCATCTTTTTCAGGGACATCTTGCTTATTTCAGCAAGACAATGCCAAGCCACATTCTGCACATTACAAGGTCTCATAGTAAAAGAGTGCAGGTACTAGACTGGCCTGTCTGCAGTCCAGACCTGTCTCCCATTGAAAATGTGTGGAGCATTATGAAGAGCAAAATACAACAACAGAGCCCCTGAACTCTTGAGCAACTGAAGTTGTTCATCAAGCAATAATGGGAAAGAATTCCACCTACAATGTTTCAACACTTAGTGTCTTCAGTTCCCAAACACTTATTGAGTGTTGGTAAAAGGAAAGGTGATGAAACACAGAGGTAAACATGCAAGTGTGTTGAAAATTGTTGTATTCTGTTTCTATTTAGGTTTTACACAATGGCCCAACACTTTATTGGAACTGGGAGTCCCTGGCAAGACTTGAAAATTGTTGTTCACAGACAATCTCTGTCAAATCTGACTGAGCTTGAGCTGCTTCGTAAAGAAGAATGGTAAAAAAAAATATCAGTCTCTAAATGAGCACTGTTGGTAGAAACATACCCCCAAAACATTTAGGGCTGGCATCGCAACAAAAAGTGTTTCTACAATGTTTTAACTCAGGAAGGCTGAATACAACTGCATGCCACACTTTCAGGGTTTTATTTGTAAAAAAAGATCAAAAACCATATAATTTTCCTTTGACCATACAATCATGTGCTTCTTTATGTTGATCTATCAGAAAACACCAGTATAATATTTATGAGTTAGATTGCATGTGGAAAAGATCAAGTAATATGAAAGCCTTTTCTAGTCACCATATCCATCTTATTATATGCCATAGCTTCAAATCAGTCAGGAGGAATGAACCAGTTTAAACTGAGCAAGTGAATTTTTACCTTCTTATAGTCTTTGGCGGTGGACTCCTGCTCCTGTCTGTTCAGAGCCGCCAGCCTCGTCTCTCTCCGTGTGTAGGAGCTGGTGCGGCCCAGAGCCTTCTCTGCAGCACTCTCTCCAGTGGAGTCATATCTGAAGGCAACACAGCTCACACTCAGTGCAGCGTTCTGTTTTTCATTTCTAAAGTTCTGTAAAGAAAACTGTCTGATCTTACCTTGACAATCTTTCGTGCTGGAAAAAGAAAAGAAAAAAGGGAGCCACGTTAGTTTGATCATTCAGCATCACAGCATGAGAACAACACAGTGTAAACACTTTGGAGGTGATTGCATCCAGATTTGTTTGTTTGATAAGAAGCAAACAAAGGCTTGGCAGAGAGACTGCTTTTATTCAAAAACAAAAAAAACCAATAAAGTTTCTAATTATTACAACATGTTCAGGGACCTATGGTAGCAGAAGACAGAAAGGAGATATAATCAGAGTTCATGCAGGTCAACCACAGGCCAAGTGTTTAGTATGAAGCTAAATTGGGGCCATTAAATATGTTCATAAAAACAAAAATTTGAAAAGGAAAGAAAAATTTTGAAACTGGAAAAAAAAAAGACTTGAAACTGACATGACATAATAGACAGTTCCTAAATGCAACAGCTGGGAATATTTTGTCCAGTCGCTGTGTTGAGCTGTCAGTTAGGATTCCAATCAGGACCAGAAGTTTGAAACTGTAAAAAAATACTTAAACTCTGAAAAGTACCGGTAGTTTCAAAAAAAAGTTTTTTCCAGTTTCAAATCTTTTATTTATTTTAGTTTCAAAATTTGTTTTTCAATTTCAAAAATTTGCTTTTTAAACAATCTTTTATGGCACCAACTCAGCTCCACAGTTTAGAACAGACTGCTGCCTTGCAAAGGCCTGCAGCCCAGAGATGGCTTCATGACCTCAGAGGTCAACTATGACGGGCTGTGGTCCGACCTCAGACAACAGCCCGATATCAAACTGTCCTGGCAGGTTTATAATGTGAGTCGTGCGCTCATGGTTGCCAAGTTTCCTGTTGGGATCATATTCTGCATTTGTTTCATCGGGGAGGTTGGGCGCTGTGTTACAGCAGTGGTCCCAAACTCTCTCCCCAGGTCAGGGCTCTGCTGGAAACAATAATACTAAAGAGACGAGCATAAATCTGGGACAGATTCTGGTAAATGGAAAGATTTAGAGTTGTCGTCCTGCTGGGGAACAAAAAAAAAACCTATTTCAATGCCTGTGTTTGGAAATGCTCTTCAATAAAAACCTCTTGTGTGGTGGTCTGAGGTGCTGGAGATGAGAAACAGATGTTACCCACATTACAAGATTATGGTTTCTGCGCTCACTTTGGGTGAGATTTCACGTGGAGTCAGAAGCTGTTCCGACCCCCGGAGACGGGAGCTATTCTGCAGCAAGTGTTTACATAACCGAGCCAGCCGCTGCCTGTCCTTATGTGGTCATGTGCTTCAGCAGAGCTATCCAGGAAAATACAGACCTCTGAGGAGAACGGAGCCAAGAAAGGAGCCAAGAAGAGCGTTGCCAGTCCCTCGGATCTCTGCCTCAACAACAGGGAGACCCTCGATCAGGCCAGCAGAGAACGAATGGATCTTTGATCACACAGCCTGCTTGTGATATGAACCAAACTCTGCTCAAGTTGAAGGATTCTTAAAATGCTTTACTGTTTGAAAAAAAAAAAAAGAAAGGAAGGAATTCCAGAGAACTTTTGATTGGACCCTGAGGGGATTAGAGGAACTAATTTTAAAGTTAAGGAATGAGTCATTGAACTTTAAAGGACAGCATGTTTATACTGGACTGAAGCTAAAACAAAAACAGAACCAAAACTCTTCTTCTGTCTTGTTAGATGTTAGAAGAGACACATACATCGCTGCAAACTATTCAAAGCCAAAGCGGATGGTGGAGAAGATGAGCAACAATTAAACACATCTGCCAGGTCTAACATCATACACACCACACACACCCACTGCTCATCCATATAAGCTCATACAGTGAACATTAGGTTCAGTTGATTTAACATTATAAGACTCTTCACCTCCTTTCTCTCTGTCTGTCACAGCATCATTTTCTCTGACTGCAGCTGGAAAATCTGAGCTGTTCCCTCCCACCAAAGGGAAATACCACTTCACCCAGAACCATAAAAGACATTTCCTTCACTTTCACTCACCTTCGCTCACATCAGCCATTCCTTCATCTCCATTAACTCTTTACAGTAACTCAGAACAACCTCACAGCTGAGATCATCCTCTTTTTTTTTAAACAGCAGCAAAGGAACGTCACACAGACTTAACTTCTGAGCTGTCTTCTGTGACCCAAGACACTTACAAGTTGAACTGCTAGAGCTGACAACAAATGGGTCTCTGAACTCAAAGAGAAGTGAAAAAGGCTTTGAACCTAGCATGTGCAATCATCCACAAAAAGCTTGAAGCCATACATTTCCAACTAACGTATGATGGAAAGGTTTAGTCAGACAGACAAACAAAAGTCAAACTTCCACCTGCTTATTCAGTAAATGTTTATAGCTGTTTGTGGTGGTAAAAGTTAGTTTGCTAATTGTGTAGCGTCAGCTAATATTGCAAACACGTTCCTGGTTATTAGAGGTTCACAGGCACTGAAACAGCCCATTTTCATAATTTTTTGCTTGTTTTTATTGCCCTGCAGCTTTGGAAAAAAACAACTGACAAAAAATCTAATTAGTTAGAATAAACATGCAGTTTGATCCAAAATAGGGTGCCAACAACGTTTGGTTGAAAGTCACAAAAAAAAAAAGAAATTTTCTCTTATAAAACAAGATTTTGTTGTAACAAACAAGAAAAAAAAATCACTTCTTGGAGTTTCATAGTTCAGGTGTACATCACTGTTGAAACCTTTTTCACAGTTTAAACAGGTCACAGAAAATTAGACTTTACATGACTGAACAGATGTTTTTACTTCTGTAAAAGTTTTTTACAGTTTAACTTTTATGATTTTTTTATTGTAATTTTAGATTTTCCACAGAACAATCAACTGGCAGTTGTGGATCACACACTATATATATATATATATATATATAATTTTGTTTTTATAAAAGTTTGATGTCACAGACACTAATCACCTTGATATACAGTTCAAATATCAAAATGTAGGTCTGTTTTCTTAGCTTAGATTCTAAGCCTTATATGGCAAAGTTAGAGTTGGAAGTTTTGGCATTCTTTAGAGTTTCTTCAGAAAGTTTCTGGTTTGTGTTCTCGTTGCTCACAGCTAGTTCACACAGTATTTAATTAAACAAGGTAAGCATTGTATAGAAGGTGCTGTGAGTTCTCTTTCAGCAGAGCCTTGTGAGGCACCAAAAGACGTCTCCCTTCTGTTTTTTTTCCTCTTTTCTCTTGCTTAAAGTCTGCCTGTAGTAGAGAGTGTGGCTCTGCCTGATGCACTGACACAAACACAAGAGTCCAACTGCCCAGGAGAATAAGTAACAATAACAGAAGGAGATATTCAATCCAAAGTATGTAAAAAAATAAATAATAAATGAAATTAAAAAAAGGGGAGGGGGATCAAATTCTTAAGGCTTAAGAGCAAACATTCACTTTTCAATGAATAAAATTAAATTCAAAAGTGGCTGAATGGTGTTACAAATTGAATCCATAAATTCAAAATGTAGAATTACCAAGTCTGGCATCATTGCCTTGATATTTTTATCTGACAATCTGCAATATTTAGATATAGCTTAAGAAATTAAGCTAAATTTCAGATCTTAAGTGTAGATTACTGCTTAAATAATTACTGTAATGGGACTGAATAAGTTAAACAATATTTTTTTTATTCAACCAGCATTACTTTACTTAAATTCAACAGTTCTTAAGAAATGGTGTTTCTTAAAGACATGAAGCTTACTCTGTAGTTTTTGTCAGTGTAGGAAGGAGAGGATGGTGGTGATTCTGTCAGAGACCTCCTGGTGCGAGTCAGATCCTTGGAGCGCTGAAAGTAGGAAGACATCTTCCACCTCTGTCTTTGGTCAGCTTTAAGACTCAGTCAAGATAACAGCTGCTTCAAAAAAGATTCCCCTCAAACAACAGTGATGCACATGTCCCCGACTGTGGAATCCTCAGCAACAGGTGTGTGTTTACATGTGAGTTTGTGTGTGTGTGTGTGTGTGGGTGTGTGTGTGTAGTGGTGTAGTGTAGTGTAGTGTTTCAGTCCAGCTTCCTATGAGAGCTTGAAGGAGATTTCAGATGTGTGGTCACCGTTCAGTTTTCTAGCAGTAGTCTGATAAAAGTCAACAACAGATAAAAATCTAAATCAGCCTCAGTGGATGACAAAAAGAGGAGAAAAAAAATTCAGATCAAAAACCACAAAATCAACCTTTGTCTTCTTTGCATCAGTCCTGAGCTTCTCTTTTTATATGTGTCACACTGAACAAAAAAAGTTCAGAAGAAAACAGAAACAAGAGGAAAAGTTTTGCTTGCTGTGCTGCTTCTTCCCTGATTTGTACCCATCTCCCTCCCTCCCTCTTTTCTCCCTCCCTTTCTTTCTCTCTCTCTTTCTGCTTGTCCTTTCTGTGTTTGATCAACCTCCCCTGCTCCCTCCACCCCTTCATCAGACCCCGGCCTCCTGCTTCTCCCTGCTCTCTCTAACTCTCTCTAACTTTGGCAGCCCCCCCCCCCCCCTACCCCCGTGGCAGCCAGCCAGAGAGCGGACAAACCACTGGGAGCTTAAAGTGTCCACTGATGTGAATGAGGAAAAGAGAGGGAGAGCACAAACTCAGAGACAAGAGGGGGCCAGTGGTGGTTTGTCCTCCTCTGAAAAGTCAACACACACAACTACCCAGGAGCTGTCAACAGCTGGGAGGTGTGCCCCCCCCATAGTGTGATAGAGAGGGGGTGTTGACGGTAAAAAGTGCTACATGGTGTTAAGCACTTTTAATAAAGAGGTTTTAAGCCTGTAAGAGTGATACAACACTTGTTTGTGATGAAGGCCGTCTTGTAAAAACAATTTTTTATTGAAACGTCGTTTTGCCGTCTTGTTCGGGAGCTGTGTCTGAATTTGAAACAAACTTAAATAAAGCAACAACTAGCAGCCTGTTAGCTTAGCACAAAGACAGGAAGCAGAAGAAAACTGTTGATCATTTCTGCTCTACTTATTTGTTTGGACAAGCCATGGATTTCCAGGTCACTGATCAATCAGTCATGTTTCCCCCAAAGTGATTTAACTACATCTAACACATTAATGAGTGTAACTCAGTCAGGTTAGCAGTTAAGAGGCCATTAACCAGTTTTTCCCGAACCAAGTACAAGTACTTCAGTTTGGGTACTCGCCAAAACTGAGTAAATAGAAGTTAAACATTACACAGTAAATTAAAGGGGACATATCATGGAAAATCTTCTTTTTTAGCCGTTAAATGCATTTTGCTGTGTACTTGGAGTCTATGCAGTTTAAATCAGTCTCTCTCTTTTTAGTCAGTGTTTGCAAAGATAATTTTATATTCTTTTTGAGTAATGTTTTTAAACCTGCTCAGTTTTCTCTAATTTCTATGATGTTTTCTGAACTATTACATCAAATTATCTGCGACGGAACTGCCAAATAAGGTCTGGACTTACCAACTGCAATTTTGTTGCCTTAATTCTTGTGTTGCTTTTGGTCAGACTCTAGTTCCAACGTGTTAGGCTGGATGGACAAGTCTTCACTTGTTGACATTTTCATGGAAATATGTATTTAACAAGAAAGAGAAATATGTGAAATGGAAAATAAACTCACTTTGTAGAATGGTTGATTGAGTTTGTTCATAAACAGGAACACAGAAGTGAACACAGAGACATCAGACTGTCAAGATCTGTGCTAACCCCTTCTGAGGCAGTGAGAAGGTATCCTATATATACTCTATAACAAACAACATTATGTAATCTTAATAAAGCATGATTACATAATGTTGTTTGTTAAAAGCACCATGCTGGGTCAAGGGAAAACACTATTAGCAAATCTTGTTCTGGTTATACTCATTCCATCTACTAATAAACAGAGTTTCATGAAAAACTGGGTCATTAAATGAATAACTGGCTTAAAACAAAAGTTTCTTAAACATAAAACTGACAAACCTTTCACTTGAAATTCAAACTCTAACATATTCAATGGAGTATAGATACTAGTCAGTACTAATATTGGTCCTGAGTATTGGGGCATTTTGTATGAGTACAAGTACTTGTGCAATTGCTGGTACTAAACCCTACACTAATACCAGCATTGGTACGAAGACACCACAACTATTAAGTTTTCTCAATCTAAGTTCTTCAGAACAAAACCCTGTAAAAACAAATTCCACTTAACAAACGTCTGAGCTACACATATGCATATTTTTTAAAATATCAGACTGTGCTTTAAAACAACCCTGAAATATCCTCTCACTTTTCTTCTGATACTTTCCTTCTCAAGTTTTTTCACTGCCATCTTCCTTTTATAGTGAGGTTCTCTGTCCTTTGTTTTCCCTGAACTCCCTTATCTCTGCTAAGGGTAAAAAAGGAGACATAAGACAGAAACAGGCCTGATAGCTATAGCTAAAAAAAGAAAAAAACAGAGAGGGAGAAAAGGAATAAAAATGTAGAATAAATTAACTGCTATTCAACAAAGACGATATGATGTGGTTTTCAGTTTAAATTTCTTGGACCACTGTCAACATACAGCACTCAGGAAGTGATTGGTTGCCCTCAAGTAATTTATTAGTACTTGTTATGTTTTTAAGCATTGCTCAAACAGTGAAGTTGCTCTGATTTATGAAGTCTGTCAGGTTAAAATAAAAACAAAGTTTGTAGATGTCTGTATGCTCTGTTTAACAATGTTTAACTATCACCACATATTTATTAGTAATATATATATGTTCCCAAGCTAACAATATTAGCTCGGGGGCTAATGCTATATTGCCATTTATGCTGTACGCTATTATCTTGGACCTGTAAGTTAACCCCAAAGCTAACAGGCTAAGTTGTGGTTCTACCATGAATCCGCTCTGTTGTCCTCCAGCTGCATTTTCAGTTGCAGGCTGAGTCATTTCTACATTCTCCTCTCTATCAGCATGCTCTGGTTTCATTTAAAACAGATGATTGTCCAAGATTAGCCATCAGGGTGGATAAAAGTTTGCACTGCAAAACCTAATTGTTTACCCAATTTGCTTTGCAGCAATAATAAAATAGCGTTATCTGTGTGACAATATATATATATATTTAATTTGTAAAAACTAAACAGCCAACAGTAATTTTTACAATCTTTGTTTTATGTTTGTTAATTGAAGTAAATATCAAATAATACCTAATGTTACAAGTCATCAGGGATCCCTTTAAAAAAGGTATAAAGTCAGAATTTATCCAACTTTTTAAGCTTTATTCAAATAGTGAAAGAATATCTTGTAGTAAATATATGTGCATAAATGGAATGGGAAGAATTTTTTAACTTTTTTTTTTTGAAAACTTGCAAGCTTCACAGATCCTGAAGCTGTAACACGAGAGTGACAGTGTGAGCAGTTCAAAATAATTTGCGTCAAAGGTTATTACTGAAATTGGAAGAAGTAAACCTTTTGTGCTTATGCTTGAAAAATAAGAAACCGTTCAAGATTTTCAATTTCCCTGTATTCATATCGTGCTCTTTGAAAAGTCTTCTAATGTCTAACAAAACATAAAAGTATTCTAGATACAAAAAGCAAAATATTTTCTTTTTATTAAATAAAATGGCTTAACAGTGTAGGACACATGGGGCTTTTGGACCCAGCAGGCATCTCAAGGACTCAAATAATAATTAAAGAATACAAAATAAAGGCTGGTGATGCAACAAAAAGTGAATGGAAGAACACGCGGGCAAGAAAGGAACAAGGATCCAGCAAGTAAGTGGAGGAAAGGGACCTGTTAAAAAACACAAGGCTGAGTGGAAAGCAGCTGCGTGATTACTGAGTACACACAGGTGTGATGAGAGAAGAAACCCAAAACTAAGACTAAGGAAAAAGGTGGAGAGTAATAACACAGAGCACAAGCACAAGAGGGAGACATGAAACATGAGACAGGCTATGACAAACAGTAAAAACTGTAGAACTTGGACGTTGTTCATTTGAGTTACAGTAACAAACTCAACATTGGTGTCGTCCACCAGTATAAAAGTTCAATATTAGCTAATGTAGCATTTTTCATGTAGTGTATTTTTTTTAACAAAAAGTTGTCTCATTACTCTGAAAAATGATCAATCAGGCTCTTGTTTGGCCTAGCCAAGACAAATACCTTTGCCTCAGTGTCCACATGTTGTTCTTTGTGACTGTTGTCAGTATTGACAAAAAATTGACAGAACTTCATTTTAAAATGATTGGACTGTCCCTTTAGAGGTTAACAGTACAATAAGTGAGTAACAACTTATAGTTATGGAGGTCTTTTTGTTAAATATTATAAAGCAGCAGAAGTTGTCTCGCTCTCCATCTGTCTTTTCCATTGATCTATATTACAGGATTGGACATCACGTGACTTATCATGCGCCGCACAGGTGCCATTGCTATGCATTGAGTTTTGACTCTGGAGCATTCATGAATGGTGGTAAAAAGGAGATGCAGCAGACAGTCACTCAAGGAATATCAAAAAAGGATGCAATAGTTTGCCATAAATTGTCAACACTACAACAATAAGATCAAGGTTATCACATTTTACAGGTCATTAAATTTTTTTTTATTTTAAAAAATGTCAGAGATGCGGACAGTAGCTCAGTTATGCTAGCTTGATTTTGACAACCTTATGCCGGGTAAACCCACAAAAAGACAAATTTGTTGTTCCAACAAATTATTATATTTTTTATTGATATTGTTATGTTAGGATAACATTGTGAGAGGTAAACATGATGGACAACAGTAAAATTACCTTTACTAATAGGCTGAACTGTGTAGATCTATTTTAGTAGAACCAATGTTCTGTCCAGTCAGCATAAAATATATAAAAAAATATATATCGTAGTTTATGATTATATATCTCTTCTGTCAGTAAAGAAGTGTCTTCTACTTGTCTCCTGGCTGTATCAGTAAAATCAGTAGTATCTGTTACAAGTACAGTATCATACTGATTCTACTGATTTCTGACATCAGTATATATAGAAGCTCTGTTTAGATCATATGGAGTCATGCAGATTTTGGTTGTGGTGACAGGTGTCTGATGAAACCTCACTGCTTTGTCTGATTATCACAGACAGATATAGTCTTCTTGGTACTGCTCTCATATTACTAACAGATCTCTGGCTCAGATTCCATAGGAGGGGGTGGAGGGGGTACAGCTGAACTACTGATCTGGAACCAGCTTATAAGGATTCACTTTCTATTTCATGTTTTATAACAGTTTCAGTCGGAAACCCCTGGCTTTGTTTTTTAGCTAACATCTTCACAAGTTGTAGTTTGTTTAACTTGTAGCAGACAAATAAATTGGAACCATCAGATAAAAAGCAAGACTGGATAAAAATGAGTAATTTCCACTAAATCCCAGGCTGAGACCAAGCTGAGAGTGACTCACTTTTGCCCAATATGGTATGGAATGCTGAGACACCTTGGCCCTGTGAGGCAAAGCAGCAAAGTGACTTAGAGGCAGTATGAGTTTGGTCCTCCTGATCCTGTCCATCCACAAGATAAAAAAATGTTCTTCTAGTTGTGCATCTTAAGATGCTGCATCAGAGACCACAGAGAAGTTACCTTTGAAGAACTTTAATTTCTGAGTGAGCAAGAAATAGAATAAACTGGCTTTTTCAAAACGTTAGTATCAACTTGATATTGATTTTCATCTAAAACATAATAACCATCATAAACTAACAAAGTTGTCAAGTAACAAAGTACAAATACTTTGTTATTTTACTAATTAGTTGATTTATACTTTACTGTTATTTTTCAGCCAATATTTTTCTTTTCATCTTTATATTTTCACACAATTATCTGTAATTTCTTCTCCTTACATTTTAAAAATACCCTTTTTATTCACATATATTTCATTTTATTTTGGCTTGTTTACATTATAAGTAAAAAAAAAACTATCCAAATATATTGTGCCTCCATGATATGAACTGTTCCAATGCCTTACTGGTTTAAACATGATCCATCACACCTGTATGACACATCACATCACATCACATCCCAGCAGAACATATTAAATGTCTGTAACCTCATATGAAGATCCCTTAACAAAAAGTAATATTCTTAAAGCTCATTTTAATAAATATACATGAGTATATAAGTTTAAGTATGTCAAGTATGTTTATTCAGACTAAAGTGGAACATTTTTGGTTTATAAAAAGTGTACTTTAAGTACACCATTATAATGTTTTTAAAGTTTACTAAATTATACATTCAATTCAAGTACACTCATCCACATACTACCAGTGTACTACATATACTTGTGGTTCACATTTTAGCTCGTTGAATTTTATTGACAGTATACCACAAGTATACTTTTCTCTAAAAGACCATTGCACTAATTATATACTTCTAGTCCACATTCCAGTTTTTAAAATATACTTTAAGTACACTTTTATGAAATACTAAAACATTATATTTGCCATTTTAATTGTTGGATTATACTTGTAAATTTGTAAACCAGTGTTTTTACAGTTTTACTTGAGTAAAAAGCTCGTATTTTTAAACCCTTGTATCTGTACCTGAGTAATAAATGTAAAGACTTTTAACACCCCTGATAGATGATGAACAAAAAAAAAAAAGTCATATTTTTTATTAAGTTTTGATTGATTTTGACGACAGTGGTCTAAATTAACCTGAAAATACTGGACGAGTCATACGTCCATCATAGGGACACATAGAGACACACAACCATTCACATTCTCACCTATAGGAACAATTTAAAGTTACCACTAAATCTAACATACATGTTTTAGATCTGTGTGAGGACACACATGCACAGGGAGAACATGTAAATGCCACTTAGAAAGACCCCAGGCCAGAAGGCGATCAGCACTGCCTGTGTGACCTGACCTGAAACTATCCTTGGGAAAAACCCCAGCACTGACCTAAAACCAAGCGGTTCTTTAGCTCCATCTAGTGATGCAATAAGATTAAAAACCCACTTCACCCAGATAAATGGAATGAGAACCTGATTCCCACATACCTCTTTGTCTTCAGCCTCACAGCAGAGGGGTTTCACATCGGTTAATGTGGAGGAGTTCAGCTGTGCTGCATCTTCAACCAGGTTTTGATTTTCATCTCTCCACCATTTCTCACCAGCTGCACACACAAACAGCTGAAATTTACTTTTTACCCATCTCTTGATCAGATTTTTTTATGATTAATTCTGTGTGAAGCTCGGACTCTTTTGGCTTTCTTCAATAATGCAAACCAATCATAATGCGCCACATGATAAAATCATCATGTCAATCTTCATGGCATTGATATTGGGACTGCAAACAATATGAAAGCAGAGTGAATTTAAACAAATTTAAACGTGAATGTTTTACCTTTGAAAAGGTTTTGCCGAAGTAAATCACAGGATTCAGACAGGGATAAATAAGACAGGTCAGGAGATCCGGTAAGGGTTTCTAACCTGCTCTCAATGTTCCCCTCCTGCACACAAGAGTCAGAATATTATGGAATATATAGAATGTTGTACAAAAAGCAATTCTTTCTGCTGCAAAAAAAAATAAAAAAAATCACCCCATCCTCTTTGCTCCACTTGAGAGAAATCCCAGCTGTTCCTGTGGATTCTGTCAGGTCATCCTCTGCTTCACTGTCATCTGCAAAGCCTCTCGTCTGACAGGGCCTGTCTCCGACTGCGCCTCCTTCCTCTTTCTCCCTGTCTTGATGAGCCAGGCTGTAGGTCCTCTGAGCCTCTCTCAGGTCTGTCAGAGTCACACCCTGCAGGATTTCCACACAGCTTCACGTCTGTCAACAAGTCAAACGCAGTCAATTAAAGCCTGAGCCTGTGAGCCGTCTGCACTGTACCTGTGTTGACCGGCGAGTTTGCCTGGCATGACGGGACTTTGCTTTTCTCTCAGATTCTGCGTCTTCGTCTTTAATTGGCGTCAGATACATCCTGAAAAAAACCCAAACAGGTGGTGTTTTTTGTTTGTTTGGTTTTTCTTTGGCTGCTCCCTTCTTCAGGGGTCGCCGCAATGAAATATTTGGCAATTACTGACTAGATGATGTATCCAACCACACAGTAAATATGAAATCAGAAGCTGTTTACGTCTCAGTGCAGCAGTATTTTGCATTTCTACTTTACAGTGTTGTTTCAAAGTGTCTCATAAAAAACATGCAGCTCAGAGTCCTTGAATTTGAATTATGAAAGAACAATAAATATCTTAAACTTCTTTTATTATATTATATTATATTATATTATAATGTTCTCTTATAATATCTTATTTTTATTTATTTGTGAATGTTGTACTTTATTTATTTATATTTCAAACCACAAATAATTTTTTTATAGACAATAAAAGACAGAAATATTAAATTAAAGAAAGCAGAAATAAAAAATAAAAAAATCTTACAATACTTTCTTCTTAGATTTACTTTGGTATTCTTGTGTAACTCTTGGTTTAATCATTGTTCTTCTTTTTCTTGTGGAGTTTAACGGTAGTTGACATTACCACCACCTACTGATATGGTTTGATCCCCGGTTTGGACCTGGGGTCTTTCTGTGCAGAGTTTGCATGTTCTTCTTGTGCTTGTGTGGGTTTTCTCCAGGTACTCCAGTTTCCCCCACACCCCAAACATATGTACAATAGGTTGCCTTCAGGCCCAGGCCTCCCTTGCAAACGAGACCTGTGACCTTAATGGGATTTGCCTGGTTAAATAATAGTTAAAAAAATAGGTTTGTTTTATTGAATTTTGATTTGTATATATTTACTCCCTGACTGGTGGCTCAGTTGGTAGAGCTGATGCCTCTCAGCAAGAAGGTTCCCGGTTCGAATCCCGGGCCGGCCCGGGGACCT
>JARVGW010000047.1:7255202-7271617 GCA_031762495.1 Anablepsoides rubrolineatus | reverse complement strand
GCATCTTCTTCTTCCTCAGCTGCAGCATCTTCTTCTTCCTCAGCTGCAGCATCTTCTTCTTCCTCAGCTGCAGCATCTTCTTCTTCCTCAGCTGCAGCATCTTCTTCTTCCTCAGCTGCAGCATCTTCTTCTTCCTCAGCTGCAGCATCTTCTTCTTCCTCAGCTGCAGCATCTTCTTCTTCCTCAGCTGCAGCATCTTCTTCTTCCTCAGCTGCAGCATCATCTTCCTCCTCAGCTGCAGCATCATCTTCCTCCTCAGCTGCAGCATCATCTTCCTCATCATCTGCCTCCTCTTCCTCAATTATTTCAGTGGCTTCTTGTTCAGTTCCATCAGCTTCTTCAGCTGTCGTTTCAGCAGCATCTCCCTCCTCACTTCTGTCAACAACCTTTTCTTCTTCAACCACTGCAGCTTCCTCTTCCTCTGTCTGCTCTCCTGACTCAGCAGCAGGTTGTGTTTCTTCCACCAGCTAAAATATAGAAAATAGTGGCAAATCACAATGAAGGAATTCATGTTATTAACAGAATTTTGGATCCAGTCTTGTATTTTACATTTTGTGATCAAATCCAGCCATACACTTTAAACAGAGAAAGAGAGACTAAGTCACTATCAATGTGTTCCACTCTGTAACATAAACAGCTTGTTTTACATTCCTATATCTGATGTAAAATGCACCACCCCCAGAGGTGTCACTATTCTCTTTAAGGCGGCCTAAACAGCAGCTGCTCCTGAGAGGGTTGTTATTGTTTTGCTTCTGATAAGACCCAAGGCCTCAAACTCACAGCTCCTGCCATCAACCCTGAGTTTAAAAGGCTGACTGGGCTGCTGAGTTCTACAGACTCTGACATACTGTGTATATCTTCTCCTCTTCATCAGCCTGCTGAAGCTGCTGGGACTGTTCATTCTCAAGCAGATCTCTGAAAGACAAGATGGTCACAGTAAGAGTTTTTGACATGTCTTTGTTTCACTAACTTTTTAAGTTCTGAGCAGACTAAGAAAAACTGCCAAACAGATTATTGCTCTCTTAGCTGTAGATGACACAAACTTACCAAAACATAAACAGAAACAGGATACATAAATCTCAGACATTAGTGGCTCCTGATCATGAATATTAGTGAGGCGGACACTATTTTTCTGAATCACTAATCACACTTTTTACAATTTGTGTTACATTTTCTGTGAAATATTATTTGTAAACTTAAATTTATTGTATTGCTTTTAACTTTGCACAAAGGTGTCAAAATGTTTCTCACTTTGTCTCATGAAAACAGCCCAAATTAAACCAGAGAAACAGACACCTTCTGCCATAAAAGAAATGTGTATTTTTAATTTTATGTATTATAAATTAGACAAGATCGTTTGTCTATTTATTTTGTCATCTGAGGTGCACTTCTCTGAAGTATTTAAGAAAATATGAAAATAAAGAAACAATGGTGGCGTACATCTTTAGCCCTTTACTTTACATCTCCAAACATGGATCCAACACAAGAGTTTTGATCCCTGACCTGTCGCAGCCACACACTGATCCGTCTGCCACATGCTGGACTTTTTGACAAAATGTGTGGGACACAGCAGGTGTTGGTTCAGCCATTCCTAAATAAGTTAAGTTCACATGAGGTTAGTTGTGGTCATATCAATTAACTAAAACTAGCAGAGCATGTCCATAAGTTGCAATATTTTACTCTCCAATGAGCCTAAAGGAGATGCTGGTGACAGGTGGCCAAATGCACCCTCCCTGAACTGCAAATAAGTCAAAAACTGAGAATGAATCAGTAAAAAACATTTTATATTCCATTTAAAATAGTTAAAATGGTTGAGAAATTTCACAGAAAAAAACATACAGTGAAGTAATTCAGTAATTCCTATAATTTATTAGGAGTAACTACTTTGTGGGGTGAATTAATTTGTCCTTATGGACCAGCTGTGTCTGAATATCAATGTAAGAAAACAAACAAAATGTAGCAACAAGGGAAACATATTGACACAGATCAAGGCACTCTGTAAGTGATTTTACTATCCAACAACACGGATTTCTGAGCATTAAAGCAAAGCAGACAATAGCGGCCAACAGATTAGGTCAACATAAAGTTATGAGTCAGTGGAGTTGAGCTATTACTTATTTACTTTCTAAAAGCTACCTGACAGCTGCCATCTCCAGGAAGTTGGCCTCTAGCTGAGTTTGGTAAACATCCAGCTGATGCTTGAGCCTGTGCACCTTGGTGGCCTGTTCATCCAGGGTGATGCTCAGCGTGTCAATCTCATCCCCTCTCTCCTCCAGCTTCGACTCCACCTCTGCCAGGTTCACTGCAATGTCCTCGACCCTCTGGGACAGTTCGCTGCTCAGTGTGGCCAAACCCTCCATCTGGATCCTGGCATCCTCAAAGTCCTGGCTCTTCCCGTTCAGCGTGCTCTGCAGCTTGTTCAGCTGGTCCAGAGACACGGTGGCTTGCCGCATCTCTGCCAGGCGGGCTTTCATCTCTGTATGAAGGGACAAAACTTGGGCCGGGAGGTCAGAGGTCTTGAGCTGCTCGGCTGTGGACAGGGCCACGCCCGCCTGTTTCTTGGCCAGTGCAAAAGACTCTTCAAGGGAACTCAGACGGGTCTCCACACTCTCTGGCATGTGCTGAGGGAACAAGACATATTAGTGGGGCTTTAGGTCAAGAAGGCTGCTCATTCAAGTGGAGCTTTCATGCAATGCAGTATATTGACTACAGGCAATATCACATAACATCCATAAGTCAATTTAATATTGACAACCATTACTTTCATTTGATAGAATGCTTATCAGTACATTTTATCATTTCATGTAAAAACATGTTGGTACACACATCAGTAATGAATGTTTCTATAGGCAGAAGCTAACGAATGAAAAACTAATATGTATGTAGGGATGTGGATAAATTTTTTTATCCTACAACAATATTCAATGACAGCAGATTCCAAAAGAACATTACAAACCATACAAAATAACACAGAAATCATGTGATTATCTTAAGTATGAGGGAAGTTATTTACCGTAGGTGAAATCAGCTCATGTTTTCTTGCTGCAGTTCACAGAAGAACCAATGGGGCCTTCGTGACCATTTCACCTTGTTATCTATTTTTGTTCATAATTTCCTTAGTGTTCAAGATATCGCCATGAAATTTTAGGAAAAGACTCACATTATGTTTTTTGTAGGAAGCATCTTAAGCGAATAAAACTTAATAATATCCAATGCAAAAAATATTATTACAAGGCAAACTGCAGCATCAAATCAACTTAATGTGTCTTAGAAAGTAAGGAAATTAAAACCATGTGGACATCTGTTTTGTAAACAAAGCTCCATAACCAATGACAGCATGTGAAATGTGTCAAGTGACAAACACGAGCATCAACACAATTTGCTAACAAGCGCTATTCCAGATTAAGAAAAACATACTTCCACGTTTCAAATCAATATCAAATTTGGAAGAGCAGATAAAATAATGTTCTTCATGGCAGCTTATGTCTTTAAGGGGTCACTAGAAAAACTCGGGTGATTTACTTTGATCCTATTTTCAAAAAATTGCCTTTTCAAAACGCATCAACAAAAATTAAAAACTCGAAGACGTGGCAGTCACTAATTACATGATGTCAGCACGCTTTGTTGAAATTCGTAGAAATAATGAAGCAGGCGGAAATAACAAGCAAACGTTCAGCAGTTTGGGAAGAAAATGGCATCAGCTGCTGACGAAATGTCAACATCCTTATATGCAATTCAATGCAGAAATCTAGTCATGACAAATCTCATCCAAGTTCTATATGTTGAGGTTGATTCTCAGCTACCACAATACCTTATTTTAGCTCATTATAGGTAAAACTGACAGTTTAAGCAGTCGTGTCGGGTTCAAACAAATGTACATGAATCACTCTAAAATAAGTCATTTAATGTAGAAATAAAATGAAGCCAGTAGGACCTCGTGCTCTCCTATACTTCAGAATGGCCGGCACACACACTGCCTCTACACTGGTGTTTGGTATCAAAATCAGACTAAATTTAGCCTGGGCACATTTCTGTAATGTTTATGATTATTTTTGGTTGAATATTCTGCACAGCTCTGTGTGTTTGTCTCTGATTGTTAATACTTGCACTTCTGGAAAAAAAGCATGACATAGTAAAGGCTATACATGAGTTTTCAGTGTGTCCTGACCTGTTGGTGTGGAACAAACACCAGCAGCTGTGTGTGTGGATGTTAGAAATAGCAGCGTTTTGTGCTCACTGAGGCTCTTGACATTTTGAAACCTAATCGAGGCCTGCACATCTAAGGTTTCAGCTTGCATGTGTAGTGCATGTGTAGTGAGGACTGTTTCTGCAGTTTGGTTAAACAGATCATCAGAAAAGGCAGCAAAGAATCAGCTTATTTTTTCTCCTCCTTACCTGAGTGTTTGACAGCTGCAGCTCTTCATAAGAAGACTGCAGCTTGGCTATTTTCATCTGAATGCCCATGAGGTTGTCTGTTAAGTAGGTTAAACTTTGGTACTGCTGGAAACAGATCCACGCACCCGTGGCTCCGCCGATGACAACGAGCAGAACCAGAATCAACAGAGGAGTGGAGTTGTTCCCTGCAGGGCGAACTTCTGTTTCCAGGAGCTCGGTTTTTAAAAAGTTCTCCTCCGGTTTGTGGTTGGCTTTTCCTTTTCGGTGTTTGGCTGTCATTTTTAGTTTTATTTATTTATTCTGAGGAGGACGCGATGTTCCAGAGAGGTGCAGACAGGGAGCCTGCGGGTCGGGAAGCAGGTTTACTTCAGGAGCCGGTGAAACGATCCGGTTCATCAGAGAACAGCAGGACAGAGGATGAGCTGAGGGCTGGAGGAGGCGTAAACAGGGGGCCCGGCTGGAACACCCCCCCCTCACGCCCCCCTCCCTCTGCCCCAGCCGTGTGCGCTGCTGGCACCGTGCGTCTGTGCGCAACAAGGGAGCCCTTCAGTTCCTCATGCTTAATTTAGACTGTTTAGAAAACTGAACCAGTAAGATAAATAAATCAATAAAATTAGGTACTTTTAATGAGAACTTGTTTTCACACATCAGACTCTACTTATGTTTATCATTCTGAGCTCTACACAATAAGCCATGTGTAAAACCCAGGTAAGTCACATGGGACAAAAAATTAACTTGCTCTGGAAATGCTTTGATATTCAACAAATTCAGACTATAAATTTATAACATTAAAGTAAGGACCCCATTTATTAACTCTAAACTGGTTTGTGTTAAACTTAAGGTGAGATTTTTCATGTGCGTTTGTTTATATTGTGTAATCCCTGACCTTTACCCATAATGCCCTGTGTGCAAAAAAATATATAAAATAAATTATTCTCAAAGTCGGGGTGAGGTCATCTGTCACCTGTTAAACTACCATTTTTAGTCAAATAAATTTGACTTTGCATTATAGTCTATCTAAATGCCTTGAAATTGGCCTCTGTCTCTTTAAGAACCTCCTACCGTTTCTGACACTCCCACTTCAGCACGTCCTCACAACACTGCTTCAGGGAATGGGTGCTCTGTGGGGGCAGGGAGGATCTTTGTACAAAAAGGTGGTTCTTTGTACCAGCATGTGTTTAGGCAGCTCCACATGGCTACCACAGGAGATTTAAGGATTTCTCAAACATGCATGAATGAGTCAATGTGTTTGATGAGGGAATGGCATTATAACATGATATAAAGCTCAAAAACTTTGATTTTGCATAATACCCTTCTTTTAAGAGAAAGTTGTGTTGTGAACAGCTCCATTTTGTTTCTCTTATCTTACAATTTAAAAAAGTAATTTTTTTCTGTCTGGATGTTGTTAGATGTGCAGTCATTCACATTGTAACTTTATACCATTTTGTCAACTTTCCCTCAACTCAATATGTCAGCCTCCTTGTTCAATGTGTTCACACCATGTTCTTGGATGTTCAACTTTGAGATTATTCTTTTGTGTTCTGTTCTGATGCACATTACATCTTGTCACTAGATGGAGGTGTTGTATCATTGTAGGACAGAAAAGTATGTATCATCTCCTATTTTCATTGCAATCAATGTAACTGGATAAAAGCAATTTTGTATTTCCATATGAATAATGTGAACTATTACATCTAAAAACCAAGGTTAATGCTTTTTTTTTCAACATATATTGAGATTGACCTTTGGCTTGTATAGTCTGTTCTCCCCTGTATAACTGAGTTGGACACCCCTGTAACAGTGCTTTAGAACAAAGATTTATTGTTTTGAAGTAATGCTCATGTTTTTAATATGATTACTTTTCTGGTTGCTCTAAATCACAAGCTAGTGTGGTAATTTAGTACAACTAAAAGGTATAAAATAAAAAGTATCACTAATTTCTGAATGTAAACCTGGATTAAAAATGGAAATAAACAGTTTGTCACCACAGAACAACAATTGTTTACTACAAGCACCTTAAATGTTGTAAGAGACTAGCTTCTACAAGTGGTTGAAACTGGATCATTTATGACAAAACAGTCATAAAAAAATGAAATCAATATTAGACTAAATGCTGTTAAACATTGAAGCAAAAATCAGGGTTGTAGTAATTCAAGTTTACACATTGACTATTGTTGCATGCAGCTGTAGTCTTGATTGTACACATTATTTAATCTTTTTATTCTTATAAATGTAATGAGCTGCAGGAGATAATGCCATCCAGAACAGAAACAGTCTGATGTAGAGAAAAAATGTGCAAGTTTCAATGTTCTAGTCTTAATATTTAATAATGTGATAAATAATAAATCATCAGAGATATGCACAATCATTAACATTTATTTGTTTTATTAAGATGTTTGTAAAAAAATAATTGTAGACTAAAGTATTGAATTACACAGAGACTGTGTTCCAAATTACCTAACACAATGCTAAAACTTGTTTTATGTGAAGTTAAAACATAACGTTTTATGTACTTTAATAAAACATCAAACACAGTCAACATCTTACAGTATTCAAAGTGTGTCACATATTGGATGAAGTATTAAACTTTGCAAAAAAAGAACTCAAAATTACACAAAGAATTACTGAAGTCACCCTTCTTGTATATTTTATAAAGTCTCAGAAATCTCCTTAAATGAAAATCAAATTTATTATTAGGCAGCTTTGTCATGTGAATAATTTGGCTAGAAAACATGACTTGTTTTCAGATTTAAAATTTGACATATTTAGGCCAACAGGAATGTGATGTTTTACTTTGTATTTTGAACTCAATAGTTGCTGAGTAGATGGTAAGTAGAACTTCCTGGGTTGAATAAAGAATCTGTATTCAGAGATTCCATTAGTTTCTTCACTCTGTATGAGAAAGACAAAACAAATAAATAAATCGTTCTCAATCTTTGCTGTTTTTTGTACTGTAAGTGCGGTGGCGTTCCCCTCTTACCTCTGACGTTGAGCACTGTGGAGCATTCGGCTCGTCCTAAGCTGTTCTCTGCAGTAACGGTGTACTCCCCCGCGTCTTTGGGCCCCACCCGGAGGATCAGCAAGGAGCAAACTCCAAAGATGTTGGAGATGTAATAGTTGGTGTCCGTGTTTAGACTGACGTGGTTTCGATACCACGTGACGCGAGGCGAGGGGTTTCCTCTCACTGCACAGCTTATGTAGCATTCAAAGCCCACCGTCGCAGTTTGAAGCTTCAGCGGAACGATGAACGTCGGCGCGCATCGCAAATCACAGTCCTTGCTTGTTGGTTCAGTTATCACGTGTTTTTCTGCAAGAGATGATAAAGGTTTTTGTTCTGTAAACTGGATCATTTGTCACTGTAGAAAACACAAACACACCTTTCTTCTTCTCCTTGCCCCATGTTGGGGACTCTGAGGGTGCCGATATGCCCATGTCATTTTTGGCGTACACCCGGAAGTGATACTCCCTCCCCTGCATTATGTTGCAAACTGTCAACTTGTTATTAAAGAGCCTGTCGGCCACTGTGGTCCATGTGTGTTTGGTTGAGTCCAGTTTGGAAACGGTGTAGTGGAGACGGTCGTCCCGCTTCTCGTCAGGAGAAGGTTGCCAGATCACAGTCACAGTACCAGGCACGCTTTCCTCCAGCTCCACCGGCCCAGGAGGCTTTGGATCATCTGGAAACACAGGTTGTTATTTTTTTACAAATTTGACTTTTTAGGTATACCCATTTAAATATTTTCAAACTCTTATTTTGGCAAAAGAAATATTGTTTAGGTTTACCTGTTACTCTAATCTCTGTGCTGAACGTTTCCTGTCCGGCCAAATTTTTAACCAAGATGGAGTAGATGCCGGAATCGGAGCGCTCAGAGGTGGGAATCAGCAGCTGAGATGAGCCGTCTGAGTTACTGATCGTCACACGCTTTGACACGGGCACGTTGTCTTTTAACCAACTAATGTCTGGCTGAGGAGAGGCCTGTCGAACAAGCATGAGTTCATGTTAGAAATAATCGTAATTGCTCTTAAACAAGGCTAGCCTTGGAAAGTAATAGTCACATAAGTGCATACATACATATGGACCTCACCTCAAAGTTTACTGTGATCCTAACAGAGTTCCCTGCCTTCACCACAATGAAACTCTTTGTCTTCTTGTTTGTGAACTTTGGCCTCACTAAATCAAACAAAACAACAGTTTCACTTCAGAAAGCTAAACTACAGTAATAAAGTAAATGTACTGACAAAAGACACAAGTCATATTGTAACAAGGCATCATATTACAGAACATTTTGAACACAACTGAGGTTGTTAAAAGAGCTATAAGCAGAATGTAAAAAACAAATCTGAACTATTTTTTTTAAACTAGATGTTGTCATACCAGGCAGAGGCATTGCCAGGATGTATCTGGGCAGCTCCTCAGGTGCACTCTCTCCTCCATCATTCACAGCAATGACTCTCACCCAGTACATTTCCATGAACCGAAGGCCTTTCACATTAAAGGAGGTCATGAGGATGGGGGTGCTGTTACAGCGGGACCACTCAACACAATCTGCCTGCCGGATCTCAACAAAATAGCCTTTAGCTTCATCCCGCTCGCCTGGTTTTTCCTCAGGTTTGATCCAAGTCACGACCATATTGGAGTAAGAGGTTTCTGTCACCTTCAGGCTTGTTACTTTACCAGGAGGCTCTGAAAAGTACAATAATACAGTATGTATTATTGCACCATATTTCTGCCTTATGTATTGCACAAGAATGAGACAACTTACTTTTCGGATCGCGGGCGAAAACAAACTCTGACGGGTTGCTAAATTCCCCGGCGCCTGAGAGGTTTATAGCAGAAACTCTGAACTCATACTCTATGCCTTCCACAACATCCTTCACTGCATATTTCTTCTCTAGAATCAGAAAACAAAAAAAAAACATCAATGCGACTCCAAGCAGAAACCTCCCTTTTCGCTACAGCAAAACTAAACATTTCTACCTTTTATTATCTCATCCGATGCGTTCACAACAGTCCAGAGGTTACTCCCCTTTTTACGTTTCTCCAAAATGTAGCCCAGAATGCGAGACCCCCCGGTGTTGGCTGGTGAAAGCCATAAAAGATTGATGCAGTCGTTAAACGCACTGACCACCTTGGGAGGTGCTGGAGGACCTGGAAAAGCTGAAGAATGTAAAAGAAAAAAAAAGACTGTCCTGGTTAATTTTTAAGCAAACTGATCAGCAGTTCAGAAATGATTTTTGTGCAGTAAAGCAAAGAATTGCTTGAAAAAATGTTTGAGCAGGACTGATATAAGTATTACCTGAAAATACGGCTCATAGAAAGCAAAATTTAAAAAATATGGGATGACTCAAGATTTTTGCTCTGTATTGTAGTTCATTAAGTAGAAGTTATAAATGGTTGGGTTCACTGTAGTGAACTTTGCTGCTTATGTATACAACTGACAGAGTCGTAAAGTATAAGTACAAATACTTTGTTACTGTACTTAAGTAGAATGTTTGGGTATCTGTACTTGAGTAATTCTTTTTCAGCCTACTTTTTACTTCAACTTCTTTCATTTTCACACAATTATCTGTACTTTCTACTCCTTACATTTTTTAAAAAGGCAAGAAGTAGAAAGTCGTTACTTTTATTTCATTTTTGCTTGTTTTCATTCCAGCTTGTTATTTAAAATAAATAAATACTATCCATATAAATTGTGCCTGGAATTAATTTAACTGTGGTTGAATGAGAAGTATAAATATATAAAATTCTGATACAGTATTAGTTTGTACACAAACAAATCATGTCACACTCCAGCAGGACATAATCATTAAAATAAAAGGACTGTACTTAAGAAGTATATGTATTTCATGAATTATATTATTGCATTTGGCTTGCAGCCCTCGGATAGATTTTTTTTTTGAGAAAATATATGGGCACCCTTAAAAAGATAAGATAAGATAAGATAAGATAAAATAAGATAAGATTAGATTAGATTGACCTTTATTGTCATTGTACAGAGCACAATGAAATTACATTTCAGAACACCCATTCAGAAGACAGAACATAACAAACATAGGAGAACAGGTGCCCTGAGTCATGCAGCCACCGACCCCTGTACAGAACAGGGATCATCATCATTAAGACATCATGAGGAGGCGCTACTCTTAAAATAAAAACTAAAAACCACACAAGGAAAGATGAGGAGAAAAAAAACAAAACCTCATATTATGTGACACACAAAAACCTCTGCATAGAGCACATTTATTAGCCAGGAGGAGTAAGTAAGTAAGTATGTATATAAACTATAACAGCTAGACTAGTGAATCCTAAATTTAACATGAGTTAATTATTTTAATACAACAGTAATTTCAGCATTTTTTTAGGTCACCTCCTAATAAATGTCATTACCAATGCCAATCAGCAAACAGACGGCAGAGTTTTGAACGTCAATTTTCTGCGCAGTTTCTGCTTGTGAATGTAGCAATGGCAGTGGAGGAAGTGAATGAAGACAGTCCGTGTTGATAAGTCTTCCAAATTTAAATAAATTAGTCTGACAAAGCCTGCAGCTCTCATTACTGCCGTCTTGTTCGTCTCTGTATTTCTCTCCTCTCAGTAGGGTTGTTTACAGGTCACGCAATTTGCGGTTAGTTTCTTAGCTTTTAGCCTCCTTCACAGTGGAGCTGGCACACATACGTCACGGTCAACCGATCCAATCATTTTAAACTTCAGCAGAGGCCACGCCTCCAGCAACAATCACGTCTTTATAGCCGAGAGTCCAGACCCTCGTCCGAAGCAAAGCGAAGGACAAGGGTCTGGTTTTAACCAGGCTAAAGGACACTAGAACGTTTGGGAGAACTTATGACTTGTGAATTTCAAATAAACCATTGAGACAAACAGAAATAAGAAAATATTTTTTGATTATTGTTTGGACCAAAGTTATATTTCAACAGTTTGTTGCCTAACGTTACATGTTAGTTTGAAACAAATACATGTGAATTTGCATGTCATGAAACTTTACTTTTTACAAAATGCAAATATTTCTTTGGAACATTCAGAAACGTTTTCAGAAATGTTAGCTTGTCAAATTAAGCTAGCTGTTGTCTTGACCACACCTCCTCACTCGTTCCCTTACCTGGCCACGCCCCTCAGTGTATCTAGGCACCGCCCACTTTGTTGGAATTTTTCAAATATTTCTGGGGGTGGAGTTATGCTTTCACAGTGGGGTTTAGTTACACTTTAAATCATAAAAGGATGATAGATTTTTTTTTTCTTTAACCTAATTTACTTTAAATTAGATTTTAAATCGGAATACAAATAAAGTAAATTATTTAATTACTGAATACAGGGGGCCACTAGTAATAGTGGCCCCCTGAGCAATTTAGCTAAATAGCTATGCTCTAAGGCTCTACAACATGTGTTTTCAGAAAGTGATATTTTCTGCTGCATTTGCTTTTAATTTCCCACACGCAAACTGTGATTTTGGATGAATTTTTATGAGATGCTCATTCTTTTGTTTATTTATCACTATTTAATTAATTTTACTCACCAAACTTGCCAGCCTGCATTTCATCAGTCTCCATCACTTCACTTGTCCCCTCTGATGTCACCGCTCGGATGCGATAACAATATTTTCGTCCTCGGTCCACGTCAGTGTCCCGGAAACTGGGCACGCCTGGAGCTTCTCCTATTTTCCTCCAGGTGTTTCGGCCCACTTGCTGACGCTCTAGTGTGTAGTTGATTATTGGTGAGCCTCCATCATCCTTTGGAGGCCGCCACTTGAATTCAATGCATGAAGCTGAACTCTCCATCACTTCTGCTGGGCCCAGGGGTGGAGTTGGCTTGTCTGAAATGTTAGTAAAATGCTCAACTGTGATTATGAAAGATGCTGATTCTTTTTTTGTCTCATTCAAAACAGAGGAATGATCATCTATTGTTCCTTTGTTGCTCTTTGGAACAAGCAAGTAAAATAAGCATAGTAATTGTCTCTAATCTTTAGGGCTGCTCTATTTGACAGCTGCTGCCCTCATTTCTGCAGTCTATAAGTGAGGAGAAGAAAACATGCCTGCAGTTTAGGTCTAGCCTTCCTGTAAATTACTCACCAAGTACAATAAGCTGTGAGCGTGCCTCAGTAAAGCCGTGATCGTTCTTCAGCTTCATCTTGATCTCCCCGGTGTCTTTCCTCTGGCATCTGCTCAGAAGGAGGCGGCTGTGGCTCGCTGACTTCTCTATTTTTGTGTTGTTGTCTTCTTGGAGCTCATCGCCATCTTTGTACCACTGGACTTTTATTGGCTTGTGGCCGACAAATTGGAGTTTGAAGATAGCGTGGTGCCCCACTTTAACTGACAGAGGCTCAGCAAAAACACTGAGGTCTTCAGGGTCAAATCGAGGAGGATCTAAATGTTGAAAGGATGAGTCATTTACTGAGTCCAGTACTGAACTTGTTTTGGTGATAAAATATATATATATATATATTAGTTTATTCTATTATATCAAACATTTTTGCTTCCTTGACAAATTATTTAACCTTTGATGTTGACCATTGCTTCTGTTTTCCGGCCATCTGCTTCAAAACGGTATTTCCCAGAGTGTTCTTCTTTGCACTTCATTATCACCAGTTTATAGATTGGTCCATCTTTAGTGATCAAGAAATTGTCATCTGGCATAATCTGACAGGAATTAAGGCAAACAAATCAAAGGTAATCCAACACAGTAAAGAGATTTTATTTCATTTAAACCACTGCAAAATTCAGAGTAGGTTGTTTGTGACACTTCATGTAGACTCAGATAATTGGAAAAAGCTCACAGCAGTGTTTACATTTCTAACAGTATTAAAATATTTCTCTTCTTCTTTGTCAAAAAAACAAACAAAAAATATCTTGTTTTGAACATCTAACCCTGGGTGGACAATTTTAGCCCCTGAGGTCCACTATCCAGCATGTCTTACTTGTTTCTTTTCTCCAACACACCAGACTTAAATGAGTGGGTAACAGGCTTCTGCAGAACTTGAAGAGGCAATCCAATGACTGAATCAGGTGTGTTGGAGCAAGGAAACACTAAAACATGCAGGATAGTGGCCCCCAAGCTCAGGTTTAACCGATGATCCTTCACAGTTGAATGCAAGGAAAAGTTAGAAATTGTGAGAAGACGAAGTCAAAAGCTCAAAGGACTGTGCAGACTGTTGTACTGGACTATCAACAACTTTCAATCTTTTGCACCATTTTCACATTTTTTTCTCTTTGAGCTGAAGAATAAACAACATGGATCTTTGCTCTGTATTTGTCATCCTTCAGAATCTTCTAAACATCATACATCCACATGTTAAGCTGCATCCAAGAAAGAAAATTGGCAACAAGAATCATTGTCGCCATATTGTATTACATCATGCTGCACTATTACAGCTCAGACAGTGTGAAAATCATTTTGAAATATGAGCACAACAGATAAACATGTTTGTTTCAGTTTGAATGACCTAGTGGACATGTGTTTTTTTAAACATCTTTTATTTTAATTTTATTTAAAAAAATCTATTCTTAAGGGTTTTTATCAGTAACTAACATCACAAGCAATGCACAAACTTGGCTTTAAAAATCCTTACACTGTATCTATCTGCAAATTATTATATTTAGTGAGCTGCTCAGATTATTAGAGGATTGTTATGTCAACTCATAGTAATGCAGCCTTCTCGTCTTTGTTTTTAATCACTATTGAACTTTGGTTTTTAAGGTCTGCGCCTAAAAACACCCAATAGATGAAAGTGAAGTAAGGGAGCGGTTAAGAATAAAATGCCTCTGCTTTTATACATAATGAGCTGTATCTAACGTCATACCTACAACTGAGTGTCTCAGATAGTTTCTGTACATATGGAAGCCTATATGTGCCAATATTTCAGACCCTGTTGAAAAAGGGGTTTGTTGTGTTGTCTGTGCACTGTAAGGTTTTGAGTTGCAGAGTAGGAGATGGGAATACTGGGATGTAATCATGCTGGGATGTATTGTTTTTGTAGTTGATTTTTTTATTATTATTATAAACATACAATAATATTTAAATTTAGTTACAGTTTAAAAAACATTTTGTATGTTGTCATTTATAGTACCTAGAGAGAAATTGGTTAAACACAAAAGGAATGTCAGAGATATGCAAAAATCTGAATTTAGAACTGACATTAAAAAAAAAACTGCAGTCATTACATCTTGGATTTTTCTCACTTTTGTTTCCCTGGCCAAGAATGTTGGAAACAGATTTTTATTCTTTGTATATGCTCAATTTTATCTCTTTGAAAAGTTGCATGTTTGTACTATGTTTTAGTGCACCAACATCAGGAATAAAGTATACAACTTACAACAAATAACGTCAGCAGTCACACATTCACACAACCGTATGGCCGTCCTATATCATTCTGGGTCAAAATAATGGACACTGATTACCAACCACTTTGGGGAAAAAATGGAATTAGTTCACCTTTATTGCTCACCTTTTTGCTATCTCTGAACCAGACTCCCTCACAGTCCTCACTGCTAAGTTTACATGTTAACTCAGCAGTTTCATTGATGATGGCATCGACATCAGACAAGCCACAAACAAACTGCACCCCTGGATCTAGGAACAAATGTCAAATGCTAACATAACAAAGCTAACAATGAAACTGACCAATGTAAAAAAAATGAATTTATGAATCGTTGAATTATTGGGTCAATCAGACTTCATTTTATTTTTGACAAAAAAGGTTGAAAGTTTTCAGGAACCTTTGCTGCTTATTAAATAATTTATTACTCACCAATCACAAAATCCTCAACCAGAGGGGTCGGCCTTTTACGTCTTGTGCGGGTGGACAAGTCCTTCGTGTCTTCTGTCTCCTCACACTGACTGTGGTTCTCATATGTATTTTCTCCTTTTTAAAATCCGATACAACATTTAATTCCCATCAATATTAATAATAAAAAATGCAAGTTGTGTTTCTAATCCCTCTGGGAAATGTTATATTAGTCTTACACAATCTGATGGGCTCTCTTACCATCAGCTGCTTTCTTTGACTTTTTGATCCGTTTTGAACTTCTTTGTTGCTTTTTCTGGTCAGTCAACAATTCCTTATTCTCATCAGTTTCACTTGGTTCATCGTCACTTGACATTTCATTTGGATCTGTCAGAGAACATTTATGCAAAACAGATGGTTGATTTTTTCATGGGTCTTGATGACAAGTATTGTTGTTTAACTTTTAGAAAATATTCCATTTTATTATTCACATCATGTGAAATGAATAGTCTAGAAAGCCTAAAAGAATACATCTTGCTTTTTATGCCTAAGTTTGATCATTATATGATAAAAAGGACAGTGTTGTAGCTGTTTTGGTCAAACCTTGTAAATGCAGTTAGTTGTTCGTCCTGCAGCTTTACTGATACATTTGAGGTTTAAAAGAAGATGTTTTGCAAATGATCAGACAGGTCAGTGTTAGATTCTGATGGCTTTCTGGGGGCCAGAGACATTTTAAAAAGAGCTGTATCTCGCTTGTGGGTCACTCCTTGAATACACCTAGTTTTAGTAGTTCATGCAAAATTATTCTAACACAATGGACAAATGCACTCACAGAGAAAAACAAAAACATTATTGCTATTTCCCATCAACTGCCAGTGATGAAATAAAGACCATCGCATTTTAAATTTGTACGATATGTTCACAGTTAACAACAAAAAAAAAACAGTGGCTAGATTTTTCTTTATGCAGCACATCCTTAAATGATGTGGCATTTAATCCACTTTGGTGCAATAGTACCATTTGCAGTCTCTTACCACCAGATGCTTTCTTTGACTTTTTGCTTTGCTTTGAACTTCTTTGTTGCTTTTTCTGGTCACTCGACTCCTCATCCTCATCCTCATCCTCATCCTCATCCTCATCTGTTTCACTTGGTTCATTGTCATTTGCTGCTTTATCTGAATCTGAGTCGGAGCACATTTCTGCAAAACACACAGTTGACTTTAAATAGTTTTGAAGATATTGCAGATCACTAAGAATGTGTTAGCTATTGACGTCAAATTAAATTTTAGCTCA
>JARVGW010000047.1:7215192-7233499 GCA_031762495.1 Anablepsoides rubrolineatus | reverse complement strand
TTTGTTGAATCTGACGTGACATGTTCGTACGAACACTTCATACGAACAAAAGTAAGAGAAATTTAGGAGAAGAATACGAACATGTTCTTGCATGAGGCCCAATGTGTCTACTCCCTTTTGGAAATAAATATGTAGTTCCTTTCTTTCACAAATTACACGTTGAACCCTCACTGATTTCTGAACCCAACAGTTCCAAAGAGTTTAATCTCTTCTGTGTTTTATTCAGCTGGTGTTTGAAGAAGTAGTTTTGAGAAATTCTCCACTGTTTGAGCACACTACAAATGGCTGCAGTCAACAGTTTTTCTGTACTTGCTCAAGTAGATAAAATCAGAGAGCAGAGCGCTGTTTGTGCAAGTAAACCTTTTCAACATTTAAGCTAAACTTCCATTCTCACATTTTGCTTACAGTTTTGTGTGATGAAAATTGCATAACCTTTGTTCAATATTTCCCGCTGACACACCATCTTGTACATTAACCCCAGCAGTTTGCAGTGTCCTATTGGTCAAGACTTTGTATGCATGCTTAATCTGCATGTCATTTCATTGAAAATAGTCCACTCAAACAACACAAGCCTTTCTTCCAATGTCTGATAGTGTCGTTCATGTTTTTAAAACAAGAAACCTCTATCTATAATGCCATAATTGGTATTGTTTGTATGATTAGCTATGAGCGTATGAGGTTGACATGTATGTATGTGTTTGTCAATCACAACTCACACCTCATGTGACAGCCTACTCAACCTCACTATATATGTTTAAAACTAGCACATAGGACAAAATACAATCATTTTAAACCAGTTCATCATTTTCTATCTGGCAACCCTGCCTGGCATGAAAACTATAGCAGATTCAACAAGTGCATTAATATCTATGTAAACTTGATTCTTACATGATTTCATCTGCAATCAACATAAATAACACTAATGTTTTGGGAGATCATTCACGTGTAATAGGGCCAGAGTAACTGGTAGCTAATCTGCTTAAAGAAACAGTTATTGTATCAGCAGTATGTTAAGGTCTTTCTTTATTTTTGGCTTAACAGCATTGTGCTCATTATGCAAATGTTTTGTTGGGTTCTGTGTTAATGATCTGGAAAGCGAGCCCTGTAGGAGACAAGCAGATTCTTTAAGATAGGTGGAAGATGGTTGTTTCTGTCATTTAGATTGTTACAGGACGTTTCACCACAGAAATAAGTTCACATAAAACAAGTTTTTAAACGCTTGTAAATTAGGGCTACTACAGTATTTGTTTTGGCTTAGATCTCAACCAAAGATAGAATCCTGGATTGCTGATTGTGCATCACATCTCAATCTGCTTAATTTATAGGCTGCCACAGAGCTTTTTATTATTTGTTTAGACAATTTTATGCAAAGCCTCTTGGTGCAGTTTGGGCTGTGATTGAAGTGTGAGATTGTTGCTGTCTTTATTTCCTGGTCTCTCAGCAAATCTCAGTCCATCAACTGACAGACCATGCTTCAATGAGACCATGATACTTAAGCATCCACTTAACAACATGACACAGCAGCAGTAATTTGAGGGGGTTGGGGGGGGCATCACTCTTTGATTTACTGTTTAACTACTTTGCAGAAGAGGACAGAACAGAAAATAGAGAATGAGATTTCTGATTTTTCAGAACAAGTTGACTGGTTAAAGGCTGAGCTTTGTGATGACTTATTTAATGTATATTGTAACAATTTTCTTTTCTGACTTAAAGTAGCTGCTTGTAAATCCTTCTTCACGTTTAAATCATTCATTTGGAGTCTATATAAAATGGAACTGCAATGCTGTAGCTAATAGGCATGAGGCCAACATGGACAGTCCTGCTTCAAGATCTAATGACCAAGCCAAGCTGATAAGGAAAGGCCCCATGCCATTGATACTGTATGTCCCCACCCCTGTTACAACGCTCCACTGATACAATGACTAATCACTGAGTTTTGTGCATGATCAAAACCGTTGTGGACCTATCATGCTCTGTTACACTGTAACAAAAAGTTCACCGTGTTCTTAATATATGTTTGAAGACTTTGCATAGACCGGAAAGGTTCATTTCTGTACATCTTCTTATGTTTGTCATCCAGTGTGAAGCTAAGTTATATATTTTTGTCTTTTAATTCACTCACAGATGCCCCCCCCCCCTCCCCAACCAAGAACTACAGCCACAAATCGTTTTCCTGTCTTTTCTTTATTTTCCACATTTTGTTGTTGTCGTTAATGACCATAAAATCCATTTTGCCTGGCACTTCACTGCACTTCCCTCAGTTCAGCCTTTCTTTTCCTGTCAGTCATCACAAATGTGGACGAAAGGAAAAAATAAAAAGTGACACTGGCACACCTTCCAAGAGAACCTGTCATGCACACCCTCTTCACTCAGCGACCTGTCAGGGAGGAGGAGAAAAAAAAAAAGCAAGAAAAACCTTTATCACCAGCTTTCCTTTGCTCATCTGTTTCTGTCACGGGTCACAGGGATGGGACCGATTCCACCCTTTCTAATCAAGTGGTCACCCTTTATCATCTCAAACTGACAGCTTTAAGTAGCCATAAATAAGTGTGAGGCAAGTCCCTCATTTGTCATATGAGACCCTGCTTATTGTATATCTCCTTGCATTGAGGCTACAGCTCTTTTTTACAGTATATTTCCTGAATGTTCAAAGCTGAAGAAATTATGGTTACAGATATTTCTATTATAATGATGAGGCCTGGATCCTCAATGATAAGTGAAGGATATCTGTTCTAGAAGTGGATTTTTAACCTTTGCTTTTAATAAAGTGCAAAGCTTCCATCTACAAAATGTATTTCCTGATGGCTCACTGTGGGAAATTGTCAGCCTGCAGATGTAATTACTTTAAAATACATGTTACCCTGTTCTGTATTTCTAAAATGAATATTTTCCTTGTTTTAAAATTGAAGAATTGATGTTTTGTTTTCACAGTAACTATCATTCATCTGAGTCAGAATATGCAGCACTCTTATCACAAACATAACATACTTGTAAATTTTATTTTAAAAAAGTCTTGACGTTGATCTATGGAGATGATTTGCTCTGCCTTTTCTCTTTAGTTTGCATTACATGCTGCATGTTTTTCCTTTACTTCCTGCAGCAAAATAAGAATATAAAAATGCAGCAAAGAAGCAGACAGTTTTTGATTTTCAGTTTTTCTTTAGCATACATTGACACAAGCTCAATGCATGTGAAAAGCACCAAAAGTACGGCCTAAATCTTTGCTCAGATGGAAATTTTCCTTGAGTTAAAAAGTGCAAACCCAGAGGATTCCTGCACGCCTATTAGACAATCGAATGATTTTAAAAGATAATGAGCTAGAGAGCCACCACAGCGACATGCTACAGTAAATTGTAAAATAGGCAGAAAACTATCATTTTATCTGTGCTGATGGAGCCACTTCGTTGGCTCTTTTTATTTTATAAAAGAATAAAAATCCTTGTGTGATTTTTGCAGTTGATAATTTCTTATAGTTATTAGTCAGGAATTGATGGTACAGTTAATATATTCTGCATCAGATGATGCTCAGTGTCTTGTGCAAAAAAAGTGACTGAACTTAATCACAAGTAACTGGGTTTGAGCAGATTTTATGTAAAGTGACATTTTTTTTTATAAACTTCAACTATTTAAATATACATGTGTAATGATCTAATTATATATGTTTAAAAATATTATTTATTAGGAAAAAGTGTTATAAAGAAAAAACAAACTTTTTTTCATATACCTGCATGGATTTGAAATATGGAGCTTTACAAAAACTGTGACGTAGCAGCACAGCAACTTTATGCTCCAGAATGGGCGGAGCCAAAGGAGTGGCTGGAGTGGCACACCACCCTGGAACCTGATTGGCCCCTCCCTAATTAATTGACAAGTCACTGCTCATGGCATTGAAAGATGTGTGATTAAACTCAATTAGGACACATAATTATTGGTTTATATATTATTTTTGTAAAAACACAAATATTTTAGAACATGTACAATTTGTGTTAAATAAAATCACCAGTGTATGTCACTCATGTCACTGTTGAAAATATTTCCAATTTGTGAGTCATATTAGTAAAGAGGAGGATCAAAGCCTTATGAATGACTAAAATCCTAACATTACTGTGTGTGTCCATATATGCAATATTATTTATGTTTTCAAGAACCAGGAGGTAGTAAAACTATGTGATTTGACTTGCTTTGGGGGAAAAAAAACACAATGTTACTCTGTGAACTTGATAATAAAGTGAGCCAGCAGAACTGATCAGGTTGCCATATCCCCAGGCCTTCAGAGGAAAAGACTTTTCTTTAACTTGGTGTCTTGGTTGTGTTTCTTTCACAAGTTGGCTTCTTGAAATATGATTTTAAAATCAAACACCCAAACAAACCGCAGCTTGTTTCTGACATGAAAGTCGTCTGTGTGACAATTTCACTGAATAAAATCAGGTGGTCTCCAGGTTTTTGCAGAATGTACTCGGCTGCAGGTGGAAGCAAAAAGACATTTTATTTAATGTGCACCATTCTAGAGGGGAAACGAGTTTGTTGACCTAACCACAAACATGTGATCTGAAACACCTGTCAGACACCTGTCACAAACTGTCCAGACACAGCTGCAGGGATGGAGCGTCTACGTGTCTGTCAACAACGTTTGAGTAGCAGGAATCAGTTTTTAAGTTTACAGAAGAGAATTAAACAACAAAATTTGGTACATTTAGTCAGATTTTAAAGGAAAATTGGGTTTTGATTTATTCATGAGCCACATATATTATAATTAAATATGTGCAGTTTAATGCAAAGGACACTGATATGACCAATGATTCGAGAAATTTAAAACTCTAAAAATTAACACAATGATTTTCTGAAAGTTTTATTAACATATGTCCAGTGGTTCATGACACATTTTGCTAACCATAGACAAACCACTCACACAAAAACACAACTATTGTCCCTCTGCCTGTGTTGACATGATGCCACAGACGAAGTCCAGACATGAAATTAAATTAATAAAACTTCAATAATTTCATCTGTTTTTCATTACCAGATCTTAAAGTTGCTGCATGCTGTAAGCTTCCTGATCTGAATGTTAGGTGGCAAGAAATAAAGTTTGAAATTTATTTAACCAAGTTAGGTCAAGTGGTTCCACTAAACCTAGTAAATGTAAAGCAATAGACACAGTTTTTTAAGGAAAATCGACTAAACTCGATTTACGTAAATTCAACACTTTTTATGCAAATAAAAAATGCAAATAAAATGCTAAGCACAATATTACATTATGAAAAAAGACAGATTATACAAGTTTCTCATTTAGAATTAATCCTTTAAACTTGAAAAGTGTTTTATATGTGGTTTCATAAACTATGGACATCAACTAAATGATATATGTCTATAAACACACATGTTTTGTCAACATTTAGACTTCAAATGTAATCAGGAGGGTTTTTTTTAAACACAATCATTTGGGTAACTTTGAATTACTCACCACAGCTCAACAGAAACTCACTTGTTCACATTAAAGATCACAAGTAAAAATCTTTCTGTGGAATTTGGAAGTGTGTGTGGGGGGGGGGGGTTGAATGAATTCTGACTGCAGTCGACATACCGGCAGACAAATGCCCCCCATCTGTGCTCTATGTGAAGAAATCCTTCAAAATAAATCGACAGAAATGATATGCTGCTGTCATTCAGTGAGAGCACTTCAGAAGCACCGGGGGAATGTGTTTTGTGGCCTCTCTGTCACTTAGAGTGGCTGCTTCCTCTACAGCCCATTTACCTCTCATCTTGGTGTGATGGGTCTGAACGTAAAACTGGTTTCTGCAGCCTCAGTTGTTTGTGCTGAAAACCTGATGTGCTGTCAAACTGGATGAAGACCCATAAATTTTTTAAACCCAACCAGTCTTGTTTTTGGTATAAAGAAATATTGGCCCTCCTTTTTCCAATACAAGTGTTCTTAAATATTAACCCCAGAAAAATCAGAGAAATTCAATGGTGATGTTTTTGTTTTGTTCTTTATTTCAGTGACCGACAAGAGAAAGAAAAATCACAGCTTTTGTCCAAACTCAAGTGGCGCTCACTTCTCAAGTAAGTTGACAAAGCCTTTATCATCCAAAAAATGTGTGGTTTGTGGCCATACAAAACACAAAATGAGTAATTTTGCAGTTTTCAGCAGAAAGCCTGGGCTGATTCAGTTCAGAGGCAGAACCAGAGGAACAAAGCCAGATTACCCAAGTGAACGACTGCTTTTTCCATCGCTGCAACAACAGTGATGTAAAGCAACTAAACACTGCTGCCTAACTGTAACCTAATAAATCATACTTCACTATTTCTATTTAGAATGAACATTTTAATGTAGTTTTTTATTTAACTACAAAACAGACTTTAACGAGAAACCCAATTTGCAACTGAAAGGCTTGATTGTGAAAGGCAGTCATTTTTATTGTCACAGCACTAAATAAAATTGATTTTAAAGTGACTAAACGTTATAGGCCTTACTCAGTAATCTAAAACAAAATTTCTGTGCACCAGTTTACTGGGCATCTGTAGTCATTATTGTTTCAGGCCCAGCTTTAATTTACTTTAACTACCTCATGTGTCCCATGTGGCTTTTTCAATAATTAGTGAAAGCTTCTGCTTCAGAGTTGCAGTAAGCCACCACTGACATATACTGAGGGTTTGATAATGTTTTCTTCTTCAATTCTTCTTTTTCTGTATTTCTTTTAAAAATACCTAAAAAATATTTAGTTTGTGGTTGATGTTAGGAAGAAAAAACACCTTAAATAAAGACACAGAGCCAGGTCATAAGGTTATAAACGCTTCAGTTATGCTTGCACAAGGGAGCAGCCCAGAGTTTACAGCACCTGCGCCACCCGAACACAGGGACTGATCCAAGAATTCTTACACTTTTTCTATTTCACATGGGGAGGACAGTATTAGCCAGCTGTGTCTGTCTCATATCAGCTGGGAATTTCATATCTAATAATACACACATTTGTAGATAATTATTAGGACTGTGCATTGGCTTCCATTTAGTTCCAGACATTTCTATAGCCCCTGATCCTTAACTAAATCTAGCCCCCACTCAATTTGTACCTTAGTCCTAACCTTTAACCCTAACCAAACAATGCCTGTCCTATAAAGGTAACAAAAACCAGATACACACACAGAACCTGTCTGCTGAGAAACACACAAAAACATAACTATTCTAAAAATGTTTAACAGTTTAATAAAAGAAAATCACACTGGTAATAGAAATCAAAGTTATATATATACAGTGCAGAAGCACTGATCATGGCAGCACAGGAGCAGGCTTTGAGAACCAGAGCAAATGAGGCCCAGATCTACCTACAAGGCAAGATGCAAGGTACAGGCTATGCAAAGAGGCCCCAAAAACAATCTAGCATCTCACAGCAGGTTGGAAGACGCTAGCAGCAATGTGTATTTCCATGTAAAGAGTGCTGTCATTTCTGTTTATTGTGGATCAACATTGACCAAATGTACAGTATATAGGTGCAGGGTCCAGTAAATAAAAATGTCCATAGATAACTAAAAATCATTATTTTGTGTAACTAAGCATTGCACATTTATATGATGTTGTAAAACTTGGCTTGTAAAGACACAAAATGATGGAGCAAAGCTGTAGTCTACAGTATAAACACAGCTTTCTTACATCGACCATCAACACATAGTAACGGCGGTGCTATTTACACAGAAGTACACAATAACACGGACAGGCAATGTCTGATCCAGTTCTATATATTAATGGTTCTTCCTCTTTGGTACCTTTTTAAATTTTGATTTGAACACAAGTTTACCTGGAAGCTCTCTGGGAGCTACTTGGAGGTTAATACAAGAGACAGAGTTAAAGGCACATCCATCCTTTGTGGAGCAAATGAACCTTGAAAAAATCAACTTTGCCTCATTCTTAAGCATTAAAGCAAGTTTTCCCTGTGTGGTTGTGGACAGGGCAGAGCTGCCCGTCAAAGCATAGTAATGAGAAGAATAAACGCTTGGGGGCAGAGAGAGTGTTCAGACTGTGATTAACTGCAGCTGGACTGAAACATTGGAGTACCTTATAAAACAGACATACAGTACCTGAGCAGCATTAACCATCACTTAAAAGTCTACAATAGATACAATAAAAAGGCAACAATAGAGAAAACTCCAGTTTAAGTTTGTCAGAGCGAGAAGCAACAGTTCAGATGTTTTATTAAACTGATTGTGATTTTATACAGTTCTTCAAACTGTTTTGACATGCATCCAGTTTCTTAATTTCATATAGGAAGGCAATTGTGAGTTCACCTGAAGATGATAATGTGCAGTGCTGTTCACGATACATAAAAATAATATCAGTTTTACTGTTTTGATTATTGAGTGGTGTTCAAAGTAATTACTTGATGCGTAAATTTTAATGTTGTTGTGTTTGTTGATTTATGTTTGTTGCTTAATTTTAATGTTTTAAGAAGACATTAAAAGGCAAATCTGGTCTCATTATTGATGACACATTATGACTAAAACATCCCTGTAATGAACAGATTCAGTCTTCAGTCTTCCTGATAAATAAAAGTAAATAAATTAAACATAATTGGTTGATAAATTAAATTTAGAGCCCTTTTTAATGAGGGTTTAAACTGTAGAAAAAGTGATGTGAGAGTTTCACACTTCTTTCTTCTTTCCTCTTGCTAAAACACAACAGACCAGAGCACCTCAAAGGTTCTTATTTGTTGTTCCATCTCTCGCTTTATCATACCAGATACATGAACCTGTCCACTTTTTCTTCTTCATACTTTTTTAGAAGTCGAAACTATTATTTTCTTTGTAGAAATAGTCTTTGAGCAATAAATTTAATATTTTCATATATAATGTGTCATATTTGATGTGAATAAGGAGCATTCACAAAAACACTTTTTAAAATGTGTGTTTTGCAGTATTTCACATACCAGCTTTAATTCAACAGTTACAAGATTTTCTTCTTATTTCAGTGAAAGAAATCTAACTTTTTTATTTTGGTCTTGAACATGTGCGCTCAAGTCATGCTGCATTCCTGAGATAAATGTGAAGGTTGGAGGCGAGGTGATTGAAAG
Organism: Anablepsoides rubrolineatus; assembly: GCA_031762495.1. Classification (NCBI taxonomy): domain Eukaryota; kingdom Metazoa; phylum Chordata; class Actinopteri; order Cyprinodontiformes; family Rivulidae; genus Anablepsoides; species Anablepsoides rubrolineatus. The sequence goes on along the minus strand of JARVGW010000047.1, from coordinate 7,224,440 downwards.
TCTGTGACCAACAATCTGTTTGCTGCCTTCTCATGTGAGGAAAATTCTCTCCTTGTTTTTTTTCTTCTAAGAGAACATTATTATTATTGCAGCAAAGTCCACCACACGTTTTGACAAACTATCCATCAGTAAAGAACCTCCAGTTCCTATTTCATGATACATCACTAGTAAACTCAATTGATCGATCAATCAATCAATCAATCAGGCAAAAACAGTGTTGATCAAAGTGCTTTAATAAGGAGAAAAAAGCTTTAATAAGAAGATCAAGCAAAACCGTAAGTATAGTACAATAATTTCAAAGTTTTACCTACCATCCGAAACAAAAAGGAATTATCTGACCTGATCATTTAAAAAAAAAAATAATAAAGTCAGTAAATAATTTTAAATCAATGTGAAAACAAACGTCAGCTAAAACAGGGATAATGTGGTCATGCATTGTAGGAATTCCAAATTTTGGTAAAAAGAGCTTGATGCTTTTGTAGTTTGGTGACTTAAATTTATTTATTATTTATTCAATATTTTGTTGGTAAAAAGCCATTCATTTTTCTGTATTGTGAAGTGGCGAACTTTGGGGGAGGTGTATTGTCCAGTCACACACTCAATTCTATACCACAATCAAGTGAATGTTACCTTCAGTTTTTATGAAAATGTTACATCAAAAATAAATTTGACTTTTCATTATAGTCTATCTAAGCTCCTTGAATTTGGCTTCTGTCTCTTTCAGAACCTTCTGCCATTTCCGACACTCCCACTTCAGCACATCTTCACAACAGTGATTCAGGAGAGAGGTGCTCTGTGGGGCTGAAGCTCAGCTGCAGACTGAGCCCCAGGGAAGAGCTTTGTGTAAATAGGCGGTGTTTTGTACCAACAACGATTAGACAACTCCAATGGCTACCCCAGGAAATGCAATGAGTTCTCACGCATGCATGAATGAGTCAAAGCAACACTCTGGGTAAGTGTTTGATGAGGGAATGTAAGAAATAACATGCTAAAAACTCCTTCAACGTGCTTTTGTAAATTGCTGGAAGTTAACAGGGCTGTAACGGGCGAGCAGGTTTATTACTGAGCAGAAATGTCACAGCATGAATGTACAACTGCTTTGTTGAGTTGTGTTGAAACAGTATCAAGAGAGGAGAGCTGCATTGTTCACTCGGACCAGAGGAATAGAAGTCCTGCAGGTCAGTTTTTCATCCTGTCTTGTGCCACTGTGCACCAGCAGGTTCATAATAGCTCCCCTTAATGAGGACTATGATATACCTCTGCTATGTTATTGGCAGAACCTGGATTCTTTCTCTCTTGCAGAAAACCATTATTCACTATAAAAGAAGCCTGCCTCAAAAAAAAAAGGAAAAAAAATGCATTGCATCAGTGAGAACAAAAGAACATGGCACCAAATGAAAACAGAAAGCCAACATTCAGTATACTCTGCTTACATGTAATTTAACAAATGACAAGGTGAAAGCTTGTTCTTTGAGATAATGGGGGTTTTGGAGCTTAGCGACTCTCTTGGATCAGGCAAAACAAAGAATGAATTTTGAGCTAACAAGACAGTGGCTTTGTAAATTCGAACATGGCATGACTGAGTCTGTCTGCTGAACAAGCCGAGTTTTCTTCAAAGAAGAATGAAACACTTTCCAAATTTTAAAGTGGCAATATTATGTGTTTCTCAGGCATATATTTAAATTCTATACCATAATAAAGTATCTATGTCACTTTAAGTTGTTATTAAAATGCTGTTTATATGTTTAAATCTTATCATCTTCTTATCTTCTCATCATGTCCTACTTTACTCTAAACACCTTGAAATTGGCCTCTGTGTCTTTAAGAAACCCCCCCAACCCCCTCACCACTTCTGTCCCGCCCATTTCAACACTTCATTGCAGCAGCTGCTCGTAGCAGACTTTGTTGTTATGATAAGAAATAAAGAAGCAACATTTTACAATATCTCTTTTGGAAAATTGCATCTCTGGATACATATGAACCTTGATGTCAGATTGGAAAGTATGTTTTCTAAAGAACCAGAGCGATTAACAACATCTCAGCTGGTAAGATTATTTCACACATCCTCACACAGTCACACACCACTGATCATTATAAGTTACAAATCTTAACACAAAGACTAAACAAGGATGTGAAAAACAACTCCATGAGATTCTTTTCAGCTTACATGCAGATGACAATGATGTTTGTGTATTTAGTATCTGCCGAGTCACGGGTGGGTGCATGGGGGGTGCGGTTGAGCTGTGATGCGGAAGCTGGTTGTAGTTTACTTGGCATGTGAAAATACATTTCCTCAAAGGTTTTTTTAATCTAAATAGGGCTACACTGAAACGTAGTGTTAGGTTTCTGGTCCCAAAAGGCGTTTCTGGTACCACTCTGTCATTTTGCTCCTCAGCTTGGCTGCCTAAAAACACTGCAGGATTTCTCAAACATGCATGAATGAGTCAAAGTAAGACTCTGGGCATGTTTTTGATGAGAGGATAACATTATAACATGGTATAAAGCTAAAAAAAGTTGATTTTACATGATATTGCCCCTTTAAGAATTAAAATAATTTCCAACCCTTACATTAAGATTAATTAGCATAATGGTTTATTTCCTTCAGTTGTGGCAAGCCTTAGCTACAATTAAATATTAAAAGGATAGTTAAAAAGTTTTGAAGTTGTGGCTCTGTGAAAAAGGTTTGAAGAATTAACATCCTATTACCTGCTGCCAATAGCCTTTTAACTCAATTTGGAGAAATAAAATAGAATTCTGTCCAGACTTGATGAGCTAATGGCTAGTCACAGAGGTGCTGAGACCAAAGTTGGTCATAGTGGTTCATGTGAATGCTATTTTATACATTTTACACACCCAACAATTTCAAATAAAACAATAACTCTTGTAGAAATATTTTGATATTCCTGCTGGTAGTGTCCCAGAGTTTTGCAGGAGGTCCTAGCTGCTGCTGCTATTTAAGCTATATCTGGATGACTATGTAATGCAGAATGGAGTGAAAATGTTGGTAAAAAAACTACATAAAACCTCAGACATTTTGTAACTTCAGTTGTTTTAAGATGACAGCAACTCACTTTGGTCTTGGTTCATACTAGCTATTAGCTTATCACTTCAGTCAAAATAAACTTTATTTCTCCAAAATGGGGTTGTTTAAGAAGCTTTTTACAATAAGTAAGATGTTATTTTTCACAAAAAGACTTCAAACCAAAAGATTTGAGCCATTACTTGTGCAACAGTCAGAAGGAAAAATCAATGAAAGTCGCTCACAAAACAAAATTGGTGTTTTTCTGAACACTATTTTTATCTTTTCGTTTTTCTGCCCTTTTAGCCCTAAATATGTGTGCCTTTATGTTTTGCTGTGTGGGTTGCCTTAAATTTTGCAATATGCACTGAAACATTTCCTTTTCTCCTCTGCCTTGGAGTTCAGGGCCAAGGCAGGCTTTGCAAACACACACTAATCCACAAGCAGCACAAAATTGGAGTCCTAAGCTTCCTGATCCCTCATATATCCTATTGAACATCAATAAATATATTTTCTATTTTCCAAGAACAGACAAGGGCTTTCTGGAAAAGATTAAAATGCCACTCTGTTTATTACTCACTTTCGTTTTTTATTCTTTGAAATTATTCACTGTTAATTTAAATGAGGGTGGGAATGCCATGCTGACAGAAATGGCGGGAACCTGTTTGGTTTATTAAACTTTACTAAGATGGTTTTGGATTATTTTGGTCCTTGTGTGTTGTCACTTCAAAATAGATACACTTAGCTATAGTTTTCAAAATGCTAAAATGTTAAAGAGCCAGTATTATGTTTTTCTCAGGCATATATAATTCAATTACATACCAAAATAAAATTACTATGGTCACCTTCAGTTGTAATGGCTGTCAACATGAATAAATCAAAACTTTATTTCACTTCACATCATAGCAGTTTCTAAATGCCTTGAAATTGTCCTCTGTCTTTTTAAGAACCTCCTAGCACTTCCAAGAAATCATATGGTGTGATACATTACAATAAAATAAGTATCTCGTGACATTAGTTTCCATTAGTATATATATCATATCATACCAACGTCAAGTTGTCCTGAATATATTTTTTTCTTGGTTAATAACAAGTTGTCGTAACCAAGACATTTTAAACAATGTCATCTTTGCATTAAACGTGTCATAATTTACTGAATGACACTTAATGACAACAGTCATAAACATTCATAAACCCTCCTTTATGTTCATGGCATGTGTTGAGTCATGTTCATGAGAGTGTCATGTCAGTCTTATGTACACCACTTCCAATAAAGTGTTACCCATTTTTTTTTTCTGTCGAAGGGTTACATCCAAAACTGAAGTCCAACCATTTTTAAAAACTGTCATCTATGGAAAGCTTAAAAAGACGGTAGTCTCCTTGGCATCTGAAAATACGTTTCACCGGGTATTTGTTTGCTAGTTGTTAATGCTGATAGTCTGCAGGAGTCGTGGGGGAGGTGTGCTCTGTGATACGGAAGCTCGGCTTGGAGACACAGCAGAGGAGGAGCTGCACTTAAAAGGCGGTTTTAGGCCCAACCAGACATTTTTGCTCTACTGAATAGCTACCTCAAGACATCACAGGATTTCACAAACATGCATAAATGAGTTACATCAACACTCTGTGTATGTTTTTGATAAGGTAATGACATTATAAAATGATATAAAGCTAAAAAAAAAAGTTTACATATTGCCCCTTTAATTTTTTTTTCCTGACATTCAGAATTGTATATTTTGTCATCATTTCTTGTTTTCAGCAACTGATATGATTCAATTGCAGCTTGCTGGTATGAAACTAAGGAGTAGAATTAAAATATATATTCAAATTCTTCTCTCAAGCTTTGATTTTGCTACTGTGCATAAGTTCAATGTACAGCATTTCCACTGCGCTCCTTGACAGACTGTCTCATGCTGAGAAGCCTCAGAATATTGTCACTTCCTCCCTCCTGCTGGTGCATCCTGTGGAGAAGGTTACCATTTTCAAATGCCTCCAACAGGTGCACTATAGATGAATGGATTATCACATCCTGTAGGTTTCTTCATCATGCAACTGTGTTTGAGACATCTAAAAATAAACTATTAAATAGCAGTATTTCTGCAGTGATTTATACCAACTAACTATTCATTTCAGAAAGTGTGGCTACGTGTCAAAAAACAATTTCATTTTCTACCAAATTTTTTTTTTTTTAGCATACTTCAAATAATATCTGTCTTTAAACCATTTGCTTTTGGCAGAGTGACAAAGTGATCTGTATCACTTTTTTTTTTGAAGAACATAGAAGGTAGTTGGCACTAAGAACTCATTTTCATTTACTGAAAGTGGAAATTGCCTCATTACTGTTATTTTCACGGTTTTAATGACGTCATAGAAAAAAAGTTAACCGTATAATTTGCTTGAGTTCAAAAGGTAAGTTTCAAAAAGTAATTTCAAAAGGTGTTTACATTGAACCTTATGCCTGCAGTGCATGTGTATATGTAGGTTTAACCCCGCCTGAAACATAAAACACAAATTAAGTCACACAATCAAGGGCTATTTGTATTTTACTTAGATATTTTACTTAGATAGAGGTAACTTTTTTATGTTTACATCTTTCATTCACACCCAAACTTCATTTTTTGGTGAAAAGATCTCAAATACTGTCCTATTAGGTTAAGTTTTCATTGTATCAGTGTGTTACTGACATTCTCACTAAATAATGATGAACTTCACCTGCTTCACTTCATCCTGTTGTTAAATTTTAGTCTTGTGCTGAAGAAGTTAGGCACTGAGAGGAAATGATGGTTTATTATAAACAAACGAGCTCCAATAATTTTGAAAGAACAAGCTACAGTAAAAACTGTAGAAATGAAGAAAATTTTGTAAATGATTAATTGAATGTTAGATGTAGTATTGTAATTTATTTATCAGCTTTATGTTTAAAACAGACAGAGTTGGAGTGTGTCTTATCGTGTGTTCTTTCTTTAGTCTAAACAAAACTGAGTTATGTTCTGGCGTCTTTTGTAAAAGGTAGCACCTCCAGGGATGTAGAGATGAACATTATATGGTCAATTCATTATGATAGTAGAAAAGAAGTTGTTAGTGTGCTGCAGAGTGGGCTGCAGTCTGCTCAGAGCAAGGCAGCTGTGTTTTTGATTTAGCCAAAGGTCATACACTGAGGCCTGTGTGCTGTACTTTGAACCTGATTGGAGTCAGAAGATTAAAAAAATATTTTTTATTTGGACATACCATTTTGAAAAACGCACATTTTTTCTACAGACCCATGAGTGAAACACTAGAGTGAGAACACGAGTGCATGCACACAAAACATTTCCTACATGAACTCTGAAAATATGAAATATGTTTCCACATTAGCCTATAAATTCATACTCAAGGTTAACTTAGACTGTAAGACCTTTTGTGTTGAATAGGAACAACCAAAAATGTCAGATATAAGCTACACTTAGAAGTTGTTAAATGAGAAACTATTATTCTCTTTGCATATGCTTGGACTGGAAGGGTTAGGGTTTTGGTTGCAGTATAGAATGGTTGACCACTTCATGTCAGGCAGTCTCCCTCTGTTTCAGTTGTCGAGTCTCTTTTAAAAGCACATTATTCTCTGGCCTTGGACTCAAGGTTACTTGGTTTTCAACCTCACTGTGTATTATTACTCTGGTCATCGCAATTGGTTTGGTATTTTCTAACTTTTATTCATCTATGTTTTTTATCCTATGTCCTTTACATATTTATTTTATTGTACAAATATTAGTTCCTTTATTGGTTTACCTTGTGCTGTTTTAAGTGCTTTCTCAATAAGAAATGGTATGGTATGGTTCTTCATATTTTGTTATGTTGGTAATATTGACAGTACTGCCATCTTGTAGCTTGGCATCAACATTTTAGGGCAGAGATTCTTAACCCCTGGGCCGAAACCCACAACAAAATCTGCTTTTTAACTTTGGGTCACAAAGTATCGCATTGATTTTCAGTTGATGGAGTTGCAATATGGTTTCTCAGCACAAGCAACAGTAGTGTGCCACTCCAATGTTTAACTTTTTTTAATATGTAAAAGAAGAATCTTAGCCATCCACTAGCAAAAGTTAGAAAAATTGACTCATTTATAATGAAAAATTGAACGTAAAAATAAAGAAAACCCATTAAAAGAACCACAATGACTTTTTTGTGCGTTGTGGTGGGTATTGAGCGCCATGCTGGTGGGATAAAACTGGTGTCGCGAGCCTCGCTGCTGAGCTCTGATTTTCATCCTAATCTTAAAGGAGATTATGCATTTTTATTTAAAAATGGCTTGTTGGGGTTGGGTAAAAGGCTGTTTTTGTAAAAAGGGACACGTTTATCAAGTTCTCTGTCTATAGAAAAGACTGTGGACAGCAAACAGATGCAGGTTAGCCTGGGTTACAGCTGTCATGCGCAAAGATAACAACATTCAATCACACATCAGTGAAGGTGCATGTTCCCTCCCTTTTCATAAAAGTAAGTAGATTACTTATCATTTGTTTTGTTTGTTTCTCTGGTTTGTGATGCAACAGTGAGCATTATGTAATTTATGTATGTTGTTTTATGTGCCATAATGTAGTTTGTGCGGTTGGTAATAAATAAATGAGTGGAAATAGCACAGGGTTGGTTGTCTATGTCTTATGCTTAGTATATGTCCAAAACAGGCTTCCAGTTGATTTTTTTATTCCATCTTCAGTGAAGACATCTTCAAAGTCAGACAAAATTTTTATAAGTTGTCTAATAAGTAATATTGTAACAGGGCCTTAACTCATATGGATTTATGTTGCTAATTGAGGTCAGCTTCACCAAATAACAGTCTGTGGCATCCTTGTTGATTTTCTCTCTATAAGTCTTCTTCTAGTCTTTATTTTAATATGAATGATTTGCACTCGTCATTGCTGAATAGTTAAAATCAGAACTTGAGCAGGTGGACAAGTTAACCTGCTACCTCCAACATGGCACCGGGGTGCTTAGATGTTTCTCTATCAAACTACAAACAATAGGCAAGCAGGGTGGAGTGAACAGCTATGCCACCTGGAGGGGGCTGGGATGTAAAGTTTAAAGTGACTGCAGACTAAGACATCTACATGATTTGCAGACATAAAAAAGATAATGGGGAAGATCAATATTGGTATCCCAGCAGAGCAGCACCATGTCATGGTGGTTTCTGTCAGCATAAAAGAAAAGAGAAAAAGAATCTAGATATTTAATTCTTTGTGTTGACACAGCATGCTGATTATTGCAGCTCTGTGTTTCTGGAAAAACAAAATACATCAGGAAATGATTTTCAGGGCAAACTTGTATTCTTAATAAAGAGGTCAACACTGACAGGACAGCTGGTTGGCAGGGATATAATTTGTGTTGCTGGACAGCAGTCACACAACTTAAAGACAAGCTGACACAGAAACACTTTTCCACACATTGTTGTAGCTCACATCTACTACCCCCAGAGGAATATTCTGAGGTTTTGCTGTTAGGTTTTTCATTTCTCTCCTTCTTCCACTTCTATTTGGAGAGTTATTCATTTCCTGTTGGTTTCATATACTCTCAATTGAAACACCACACTTCAGCTGATGAAAGTTGGGGTTATACACGGCTCTTGTTTGTAAGAGAATTACTAACCATAAAGACAAATGGCCAGCTGTGGGAGCAGATGTTCTGCTGAGCAATGGCACACTGTTATTTGGTGTTTAATGGAACAAGCAAGAGAGAAAGATTGAAAAGGTGGACCAGTTCAGAGTAATTCTAGACTGAACAGGTCTTTAATCTTCATTTCAAGTCAATTCACCATCAGTTGGTGATCAATAGGCGATTTCCCACTACAGAGGCTACAAGCCAGAGCATTGTTTGTGCCTTGCTCATCATAAAGGTATCAGGAGGAGAAATGTGTTGATCTTTCAGCAGCATGTTACAGCCAACTAAGAAACTATCAACCTAAAGAACAAGCTTATGATAAAGGATGATGGGAAAGATCATAAATCTATTGTAAGTCAAGGACTTTGATTTAGGTGCAGGAGTGTTGAAATTAATCAAGGCAATACAAACCTTATATACATTCTCACTTTATTACATCAATTTAGAAATGATAACTGCAAGAGGTGTACAAAGCGTATTCCCAAAAATTTGGGACACTAAACAAATTGTAAATAAAAACTGAACAAAATGATGTGGAGGTGCCAACATCTAATATTTTATTCAGAATAGAACACAAATCACAGATCAAATGTTTAAACTGAGA
>JARVGW010000047.1:7127248-7142002 GCA_031762495.1 Anablepsoides rubrolineatus | reverse complement strand
ACCCAGAGTCCTCTGATTAGGCCCAACAATTGTAATAAGTGTGTAGATCTAACAAGACTACTTGAAGTAATCTATGTGCTAGGTTACATTAACAATTAGATTGACAAACAGTACAACAGTATTTACCTTAAAAGAAAAGCTTTAAAAATGTGGGTTGTTTTCGATACATTTCTATTTTTTTTTTGTTACTTGACAAATTAAGTATTTATTTTGTGTTGTGATGCAAAAATGAAAAACAACAATTAACAAATTACTGTGTAAGCTGTGTATTAAAGCTGCTAAAGTTATTAAATTATTAATAACTCATTTTGTTACTGAAAGCTCACTTAATAGGGCAGGACATGGAGGGCTTCATTAGTGGTTTGTGAATGGTCAGATGCAGCTTTAAGACATTGTCTTCAGCCATTTCTGGTAAACTGTTTGATAAAAATGTCTATTGTATCTAGTTAGGTTTGTATCAACTAATCATTTAAAATATTACTAAAAACCTCCACTTCAGGCAGTTCTAAGTTTTTTTGGACGTATGATGGTTCAAATTATTCCTCATGACATTTCCCTCATGACAAAGAGTGCAGTAAGCAACCCTCATTTCCAACATTTGCATAATCTCTGTCATCTCAGCCCTGTTGTGTGCCATCTCTGCCCTTCCACCTCCACCACCGCTTCAACTGTCATTTAAATACAAAACTGATTCATTACAATTTCAAATTGTCCATCCAATTAATCATAGATGGCAGTATTTGATTGCTTGTATCCACATTTAGAATCAGGAACACTCTACAGCAGGCAAAACTAAAAACTCATGTACAGAAATTGAATATTCAGACAGAAAGGTTGTGTCATATCTTCTCTCATAAAACCTGCAGAAGCTGATGTTCTACAAGCTTAAACTGGAACACAATATCCACTGCAAAAAAAAGGATCACAATACTTTTCACAAGTTGAAAATAAAATGACACAAAGGCTCAGCCTGTATTACAGCAGAGGACTGCACAGTCTAATAGGGACACTAGAGACAGCAGCGTTTCAGAGAGAATTACAAACAGTATAAAGTCCACAGACTTTAGTCCAACCAAAGACTTGGTGTCACAGATAGTCTTATATTTCTAAGGTGATGAAAAAAAGAAAGACATCACACTGAAAAACTGCTTGACTTTCTTGTAATCATTATCCATAATGGCACTTTAGACGTAATCCCGTGGGGCAGTTTGAGAGATGGAAAAGACCCAAATGAAAGCAGAGCCATTTGAAAAGGGCTCAGTGTCTCCAAGATGGCAGGTTTCAGTGATAGCAGCAGCAGTTGAAGATGAAATGACTAAGTGGCTATTTAAGAAAGTGTCTCGTGCTTTTCACCACGCTCAGATTCAGGGGACCCATGCTTTGGAGATTCCATGTAAACAGGTTTTCTATGACCTACTCGTCTCTCACCTCTTTTTCTTTCTTTTTTTTGTTTCACTGTTGAAAACCCTTTGTCCTTTTCCAGTTGAAACAAACAAGGAAGGAGGAGGCAAATGCTGCCTTCCCCTAAAATGTAGCTCTAAAAATGTAAAAAAAAAAAAAAAAAAAATAGCAATTGGAATAAATTGTTGCACATTTCTTTCTTGCAGGGACTCTTTTGCTCAACATGGTGGATGATCATCACTTGTTCAAAACCCCTGCAGTCAGTTGTAATGTAGCTTTTTCCCCATGTTAGAGACAAAAAATACTTCAAGAAGCAGCTTTTTACAAACAACATTATCTTAACTAAATGCATGCGTAGGTTTGCTTTTTTTGTCTTGTTTTTGACATTTGTGGTAAAACAAAAGAAACAGTCTGGATTCATTTATAGTTCATTTAAAATTGTTGTGTAGGCAACTTTGAAAAAAAAAATGTTCAAAGTTCAAAGCCTGTGTTGATGTTTATCTCATCTGTTGTCCTCAGATTGAATGTATAGCATCAAATGGAAATGTATATTTAAAAAAGCAGATAAAAAAAGAGCCTCATATGAAGCCTTGATGTTCAAAGAGGATTAAATACTTTTCTAGTTGTATTTGAAAAAAATAATTATGTGAACATCAAAAAACTGCAGCATTATTATTATTATCTTTTTCAGAAACAGCATCAGAAATTTAGAAGGCTCTGTCTGCAATGGATCGTCTTTGTTTTAGTTGGCACTGAAAGTAAGCTGTTTGTAGTAAGTATGCACCTGTCAATCATGGCTGTCAAAGCATTGCTATTTCAGAAAATAGTTTAAATAATAAATTGTTTTTAAATAGTTTTTTTTTTCACTCTGAAGGATATTTGAAAAATGCTCTCAGATACTGACTTCCTCATCAAACATGTATTTTTTTTCTGCTCAGCGGCTGTGGCTGAGTGGTTAGAGAGTTTGAGGGTTTGACTCCAACACTAGTCAGTCACATGTTGAAGTGAACCCTCTACCTCTGACATACATGTCAAGTTGTACGGATTTTTTTGTAATTTACACGGATGTTCCATCATTTTGCAGGTATTCATACGTATAGAGCAATGTAACAGATTTTTTTCAAAAACTCAGTTTCAAATTTATTGAACATGTCAGAGCCTGTAGGACATTAAATAAAACAATAACATCAAATATCCATTTCCAACCCACTCTGCTGCTAGGAACACGTTTTTCTGTCCTCATTTCCTCCGGATAGAGCTGAGAGTCCGCCTGCACACCCCCACCCCCTACCCATATAGTTGCAGCAGAACATGTAGATACTCACTGTCATCCTGACTAAAATGTTAAGATCAAGTCAAGTTGTAATCTCAGATTCCAACAAGCTCATTAGTTCTGTAAATATGTTTATATTTAGAAAGGTAAAAACATTGTTTGACTGAACTGCTGTTGCTTAAAACCTGTAAGATATTTACTGATAGAGCTCACTGGAATTAATAATAACTGCTGAGTTACTGTGTTCAGCTATTTCTGGTCTTTCAAAAGGCTGCAGCACATGTAGCAAAGGAGTGGTCAAAGACCAACACTGTGTTTTTTCTTGTGTTTTGAATCTTACTCTAAAATATTTTACAGAATTCTGAGCACTAAAATCTCAAGCTGGTCAGTAACCTCTTTGGTCATCGGAGCAGAAGTGACAATAAAAATGTTTTGCGGGTCCACACACACACACAGATGTTGCGCTAATCAAATTATGGTGCCAAACAGGCAGTTGAAACTTATCTGAAGGCAGCTTTTCTTGACACAAAGCAGCACGGCATACAGCCTGTGGGTGAGACTGCTGCTTAGTGTGGCCTTTGGCTGCTTAATGAGATGGAACATTTGGCCAGTTCTGATCTCGCTGTTTTATTATGAGGGCAGACCACTGCAAAACCCATTTAGCAGCCAAATACCTGTGGTTTCAATTTTCACAGAGCTGCCTGTCTGTTCTCTGTGTCTCCTGCATAATCAATCAAAAGTCTGGGTTGAAGGAGAAGATGCTGGAATTTGAAAACACTTTATCATATATGAAAGGAGGAATGCATTTGTTTTGCATCAGCCGTCACATTAAAAAAGATCTGTGAACGGGTGATATGACAGATTTTTTTGTCATATTTGTTTAAATTGAAAGGCCATGAGCACAAAATAGTTTGGCTTCAAATAACGAATTCGAATGCAATTGTTTTTTCTACTCAGACACAAAAGTTTTTTTTTTCTTTAGTCGCTGTTGTGTTTTTAATGAGAATTAAAAAAAAGACTTAGAAAACTAAGGGCATTTCCTACCACCTCCTAGCATATCTTAAAGTCATGAATACTGTCTACTGCTTTTTATGCTTGTTTTACACTAAGATCATTTTATGTCAACACTTTTAATTAAGCCCTCTACACGGTCCATTCAAACCTGTAAACAGGGGCGGAGCCAGAGGGATGTCCAGAGTGACAAATGTTACCCCTGGCACCTGATTGGCCACCCCACGATGATTGACAAGTGTGGGGTGGAGATTGCATGTGGCAATCAAAGATGGTCATTTTGAGCAAAAACAATATATGTTATTGTTATATATTAATATTTACAGTATAATATATGAATAGGTATGTTGTGCAGCTGTTATCTGGTGTAGAGGGAACCTATCAGTGTGTGAAGAAAAAAACCTGTTCTAAACCACTGAATTATTACTAAGCAAAAATTCCACCAGATAAGTTATAGCTCAATATGTCTAAAAATAACTGAATTGTAGCCATTTGAATTAAGCTTTGGTGGCCATTTTGTATTTTATTTAAATTTTTCATTTATAATATTTTGGGCATTGCTCTCAGCTAACACCAAACTAATTTTGAGCTCAATATTTATTTAAATAAAATCTAATTTATAGTATGTTTGGTGGCCATCTTGGATTTTTAATTTGCAATCAAAGTCTTTTAGGGCTCACTCTCACAACCAATACCCCAAATTTCAACTCAAAAGTAAAAATGTCTGAGTTAGAGGCATTTTAAATTTGGCTGTGGTGATCATCTTGAATTTTCAAATCCAGTGTCATTTTCTTTACTTACTTGTGCCCTCTAACTAACACCTTGGCCACCCCTTGTAAAAACGTCTAGCTCCTCTCTTATCTGTGAAACCGGCTCTCAATGACGTAGTTGCGTGATGAAAATTGTGTAATTTTGTTCTCAACCTTGTGTCGCCCACTCCTTCTTGACACAAGACCCCTGAAAAATCGTTCACCCCCCTCAGGATACAAGAAATATGAAACTGGTCAGAAATTTGTGGGTGTGTTTGTTCATGCTGAAAAGCGCTCGAACACCTATGGAGACATTTTGCTTCAACTACAATTATTGTGCTCACAAGCAGACACTTATAAAAAGTCAAATGACCAAGAACTCATAGGTGGAGAACGCACAGACAAATGTGCAAGAACTAATCTGTCTGATGAAAAGTGTCGTGATTTAACTGTGACAGATTTGCGGCCAAAGCATCAGTGAACATCAGAATGGAGACTCCAGTGAGAAGAAACCTGTGCAGTCACGAGTACAGCAGCAAGACTGGTTTCCCAGGAACTCTGCACCATGTGTCTTATTGGACAATAGAAGGCGTGTGCAAAAACAAACCTCTCGCCACCATATGTGACCAAGCATGTTGACTGGTCTGCTGCCCATCGACCATGCTGGACCCTTAACTTGAACACATTTTAGCACAATATCTGTAACAATGAGTGAATTATAGTGATTATTGTGTTAACTAAGATCAATCAATTTTGATGGTTTTACTTGGATTGGTTTCCGAAATTAAACAGTTGTAGAGGTGCACACACCAAATATTCCCTTGTGTCATTAAAATTCATTCAGTGGTTCACAAGATATTTTGACAAAATTGGCACCAATATATATATATATATATATATAAATTGTGCCAGCTGTTAACACTGAATATTTGTTGGGGATCAGTTATAGCTACTATCACACCACATTTCAGCTCAGTATAGAAGTATAGTCATTTGTGTGTTTTTAGTATGGCTGTAGCAGCCATCTTGAATTGGGTTGACTTCAAAGGTTAATCAGTTGTAGGCGTACATCGACAGACATCTGTTTCTCTATTTTACTGACAAAGACACAAAAACATTATCATCTGCCCTTCAGCAGCAGTCCATAAAAATCTCAATTGTGTTTCAGTTTCTTGATAAATTGTAGAAGGACAAATAGCTTTTAAGAGCCCCATCAAGTGTCACCAGAGACAGATGTTTAACTTCTGTTCTCAAACATTCAAAACTAAAGACCTTTTCCTCTGTAGGTTCATCTTTGACTTGACATCTCTTTAGCTTCAGTGACATTTAGTTCATCAGACATATAGAGGCAGCTTCTACAATGTACCCAGTAAATCTGAGGCCTCAGTCAAACATGGCCTACAGGCATAATACTGCTTACTTTCACTTCACCACTTCTGTCCTTTCCAAAGACAGTTTGGTCCACATCAGCAAGAAAAAAAAAGCTTTTTTTAGGTTACAATTTACCAGTTAATTAAAAAAAAAATTTTTTTCGCATGCATACCATCTGTTTTAGTTTATGAGATAAAAATGAAAGTGCAAAAGGAGGGAAAACCTTGATTAAGTATGCAAACATGCATGACACAATGGCTTTTAAAGAAGGTGATTAAATAAAAAAATGACATACTTGCAGGTGAATCATCAAAACACATTAATCAAGTCCAGCAATTATATGATGAATACATTTTTATGTAAAATATTCTCCCTGAAGTAAAGAGTATTGTTATATTCAATGCAACAAAATGGCATTTTAGACATTTAGAGTAATTATCATACACAATGTGGTAGGTGGCACAGTGACTCAGTTAGTAGAGCTGTTGCCTCTATCTGGCAGTTGCTAGATAGAATCCCAGCCAGGGACTTTTCTGGGTAGAGTTTGCATGTTCTCTCCATGCATGTATAGGTCCTCTGGTTTTAGACCACAGACCAAAAACATGACTGACAACTCTAAATTGTACCTAGGAGAGAGTGAATGTTTGTTTGTCTCGTTGATGGACCTGCCCAGGGTGTACCCACCTTTTGCACAGTGACTGCTGATATGGGCAACTGTGACACTGAAAAGAAGAAGTGGGAATGGATATTGGATAAATGCCATATGTGATACTTAACTTTTTATTAATTTATTAGGGAATTATGATAAGCTCAGACTAGAAATCAGAGGTTTAATAGTAGCACTGTTTACTCATGTGCTTTTGTTCAGATAAAATATTGCTTCAGAAAGAAATATAAGTACAGCAAACTGTGGACCAGACTGAAATTTTTAAAGTATTAAAGCTTTTCAGGGTTTTAAGTATTCATGTTCAACTCAGAGCGCTTTTAAAAAAACAAACTAACAGAAAAACTAGCTGTGCTGACTGATAATGGAAGTAAACTGAAGGAGTTTTCAGACGCTTGACAAAAAGACAAACATTGGTTGTTGAAATATTTGTGTAGCTGTGTGAGTTCAGCCTGGAGCACAAGTTAACCTGCAGAGTCTTCACTGCAGAAAACGAAAAAGAAAACATTTTTATGTACCGTATAAGACATACATTGCACTGCCTTTGTGGATTAGCTAAAGGTTTGACCACTTTCACTAGTACAGAATATGCTTTTATTTTGTTAAATTAACACAACCTCTTGTCTTTTTACTCCTGGTGTACCCTCCAGCCTTCCTGTAACACTAATTAGGACAACGATATATCATACCTGGGGATAATTTGTCCAAAAGTTAGAATTAATGAAGAGGAAAATGTTTCAAACGCTGAACTTTTAGCTGTGATGTTCTGAGTGGTTTTTATAGACTGGTTAACCAAAAGGTAGCTGATCTGATTGCACACAGGGGCTGTGGGGGATTTCTCCTGGAGGAGTAACCTGCTGCTGCCTCCTCTCCAGCATGACTGATGATGGGCAGCAGCTTCACGCTTGCAGGCATGAGGGAGGAGGGGACGGCGGGGATGCAGTGGCACAGAGAGTACTGGACATGTCAGTAGTGATTACATTCAGCTACAGAAAAGGTCTGGGGTCAGACGGAGTGTGAGCAGACTGTCTCTTGCACCAAACTGACTGTATTCCCAAAGCTGTATCGTCTGCGCTATCTCCTCATGATGCCCCCCGGTGAGCTCTGCAGCCTTCTTTATACACTGTGGCTTTTTCCTCAACATCTGAAACTCCAATTCAGCTCAAATTTATACTGTACACAAGAATAATTGATGTTTTTTCCCTTGAGATCACAACTGCAAAGTCAGTTTTTAGATAAGGGAGTCAGACTTTGGCATTATTTATATGTAATACAACATTTCTGTGTAAAATGTGCAGCAGTTAGCTGATGGTGAGGATGGGTTTGCTGATTAATCATTATGGAAAGTACTGTCTTTTTTTTACGGCTTGTACTTGTATGTGTGGAAGAAAAAAACACTTCACTTTTTATTACAGTAACCCATTCATTGATTATTATTATGGCCAGAAAATTACAAATCAAAGTAAAAATAATGGTTTTCATATGTTAATATTGAATAAGAAGCAAACATCTTTTAGTATACCTGTTTAGCAAAACTGTCATTGTAGAACTAATTTCCCCACATTTTCATTTTCTATGAAGCTGTCTCAGCTAAATCAATACTACCTAAGTTGAAGATTTGTTTTTCCTCATATTTTATGTCTTTATGAGCTCCAAGTAGCTTTAATTGCTAACATAATGATACATAAAGTTTAAATGCCATCAGATCCTGCTGAAATAATCTAAGGTTTGCACTGCAGCATTTAAGTTTAAACAACAGTTTAAAACACTTGTTTACAATTGGTGTGATATCCATTTAAACTTGAAGGTACTTGTGTGCACATGTTTAAAGAAAGACTTACCATCCTCTCTAGACTTTTGAATAAATGCGTCAACACCACTCTCTCCATAGTTTCCTTCTGAGGCTACCGTGGAGACGTAATTCCAGCGCATAGCTTTGACGATGTCTACCATAGCCTGTGCCTGGTAGGTATCTGGAGGAACCACACGGGAGAAGAAGTCGTAGCGTGTGTTATCACTCAGTTCCGGGGCTGTGGAGGCGTAACTCACTTGAGGGATCTATAAAACAGAAAGACAGTGGGAGATACACATGGTGAAGTATGGAAAAAATAAAGTGTGTAAAATAAATTAAAATGCAGCCATAAATTTATTTGCCCTTTGGTTACAAAAACCATAATAATATTAATAATGACACCCAGCATTTGCTCATGTTTCTCAGCAACTCCATTAAGGCTGGTCACCTTCTACACCTGGCCCGCTGTTGCTATAAATTTTCCTGATGATCTCAGGCATTCCTCTGAATTGTATTTTTATTTTTTTACACCAGTCAACTAACACTAATCTGTTCATTCTTGTACCTAGCAAAATGTGAAAAGCTTTGACCATATTGTTATTGTCAAAATCCACAAAGATGCTAAGATAACTTAAAACCTAGTAGAAACCAAAACCAATTGTATTTATTATAACTAATAGTTTTAAAACATTCTAAATTGAAGACAAAAGCCATTAAACTAATGGGAAACCTGTGGGGACTGAGGAAAGTGGCAATTTGTCCTACAAGGCATTTTTTGGGATATAGCTTCTCTTCACATCTGACAGTTCAGAAATGTTTACCTCATTTGTCCTTAGCTTCACTGCAGATGTTTTTCTGCTGCCTCTAGGAGAAAGCTCTAGTCTAAACTTGCTTGCTAATGTTGTTTCAGATTTATGGTCATCTTGGCTTCTGTGATGTTTCAATTGTTTTCAGATTCAGTGTTGACCACATTTTCTGACAGTCACAGTCCCTATACTGATGATTTTGTGTATGCATCGTAAGAGGGAGACAAAAGGTGCAAGAGACTGATTCTAGTTCTATTAAAGGCTCCAGTATGGGGGTCTCTGTGGATCAGTGTGTTTTCATTCAGGGGGTCACAATTATTCCTTGGACAGTGTGCAGCAGTCGTTTTCTTGACACAAAAAACAACCATCCTTTTGTCAAAATGTGGTTTTGGGTTTGTTTGTTTGTTTGTTTGTTTGTTGTTAGACCCCATTCACACTGAATGATCACCTCACTATGAAATACAAAACAATCAGCCAGATAGTGTATATTCTTTGCAAGGTGTTTGGTCTTTGAATGTGAATCAAGAAAGCAGTGGTCTACCCATGATGCTTAATAGAGTGGTCCTATAGGAGAAATGTAATTGCACGGATTACATTATTACATCTCTACCATCATGCTTTGTTTGGTTTGGTTGTCAATACATAAAACAAATCTGGCCACATGGCTAGGCTACAGCTATGATTGTGACATGGTCATAGGGACAACTTAACATGGTAAATGGTATATAGAGCACTTTACCAAACTCCACTGGATCCCTAAACTCTTTACACTTCATACACCCATTCACACTCTGATAATACACTGTAGCCACAGCTACCTTGGGACACACTGACAGAGGCACCGACGCCACCAGACCCTCTGACCACCATCAGTAGGCAAAGTGTCATGAAATATCAAGACGGCTGGAACGGGGTATCAAACTGGCAACCTACTGGTTCCAGGAAGACTGCCCTAACCACTGCACCACAGCCACCCACAATATAGACATGATACCCGTGAATGTACTGTTGCTCTAGTGCAGCCAGATCTTCTAGAATGTGTTTATCTGATGAGGTTCAAGAGTCATTCCCAAGCTGGCATTTATGTGAGAGCACATGTTTGGACAGAAATAAGAGCTGTGTTTTCCTAACTGAATAGATATTCTATGGTTGTGACTCCATATAGAGGTAACAGCCCATGAAGGCCACACCTTTTGCAGTCCAGTTAGGCTGCATGAAACAGCCGTTAAATGAGTTTAGTCTTCGAATATCTGTTTGCGTGACAATGCACTACCCCGTTATTATAGTGTTACATTTTATATTATGTACCTTCTGCCTAAAATGTTTAGACCATGAAGTCACACGTCTTTTCTCAGGAGGTATAACTTTTAAAAACATGACAAGTAAATAAAGCAAAACATTAATTATTTGGGTTTAGCTCTACTATCAGTGCTTGTAATTGCATTTTACTAAACATCTCGTTGCAGCATAAAATATATCAGCTAAGTTGCTAATTATATGTTTAAAAAGGAATTATTTGGTCCGTGTTAAATTTCCAAACTCCGCCGTCTTTGTTTTCCAGTTTACTCTGCTAATGGAGCAATAAATCCTGGGATATTGTCAGTCATGTAGGATACTCAGATGCAGCCTACATTTTCAAGGTTTTGTATGCCACATTTGTAGGCTGCATGAGAAGGCTTTTTTTTTTTTTACAAAATGAGACAACTTACTGCGCGGTGCAGTGATGTAACCAGCCTACAAATGTGCTCTATGTGGGTGGCACCTCCTGATTTGAGACACACTTCTCTTTATGAGAAATATTAACTCAAAAATCTATTTATTATTTTACAGTAAACCTAAAAGAATGCATAGTAGAACATTAGAACACATACACTGATTTTCTAATTCTATTCACAAAATATCTGTCCTAAAAATACCAGTTTTCTTACTTAAACTCTTTTTATCAACATACCTGTTTTATAGTTTGGACACCCAGCTGTGCCACATCTAATTCAACCTAAGTCCTGCTTTACCAGTATTTTCTCTGCACACAGCAGACTGACTGCTGTGAGAGTAAAACCATCCTTTCCTCTCTCCCTTTCTCTGCACAGCAGAGGTCTTTGATGTGGTCAGCTGTTGCTCTGCACTGATCCAGCTAGCTCTGCTACAGCCTGTGTTTGGACCACAGCTGTTCGATGCGTGCCCGTGACCTACAGCTCTGAACAACTCCTGTTACTCCACACTGATGTTTGTTTTTCAACTGCAAAGATCCTCTGGGTAAAAATCCTTTTGTGGCAGTCAGGGGCGTGGAAGTCCGGGGGAAAGTGGACCTCAGTACCCAGGGCCCAAGAAGGGAGAGGGGCCCATAGAAGTCCTGATGATTTTCCCCCCCAAATGAAATTGGCCCTTTAATTAATTGGTGCAGTAATTTATTTCAAATATATTGATAACATAAACTGAGAGAATGAACTTTATGTCACTGTCCACCCAACATATTTGGACATTCTGTGGTACCCCTCTTGGAGGCGCAAAAGGGTTTAGCCCGCCCGACAGCAACTCGGGAACAAGTGTAACGTCAGTAAACTCAGACTGAATGAGCCGAGGGCAGGTCCGGAATGACTAATGGGGGAACTGGGAGGTTTACCTAAAAGCTCTGGTCGCTCTAGAACTTTTAAATAAAAAAATTGATGTCTTCAACGCGCCTCATCAGAGCTGCTGCCTGTCCCGGCGTCTGACTACCCCCCCCCCCCCACCCCCATCCACACACACACACCTCCCTTCCTTTCCTCCGGCTCACTGAGACGCACACACACAGTGCAGAGACACACACCGTGCAGACACACAACTTTGTGATGAATTCAGTGCTCCTGGAGCTGCAGCAGGTAACATCAGTCTCATTAACAGAACATCCACTTTATTTTTACAAAGAACCTGAAATATATAAGTCCACAGAACAACTGTTTTTCTTATAAAAAGTTAGCTTGCTGCTAGTCATCTGTCATAGCTAATGATCACTTTAAGTGATAGCATTTAATCTACTATTGAGTTGTTTTTATTCAGTTAAACTGTATTTTAATCCTAAAATTGAGTCCAAGTCCACTCTGATATTTATTGATTATAATTTTTCATTCATAAATCACCAAATATTTCTGTTTTGTACACCTGCCTGTCATCAAATCAGAATATCACGAGAGTCAAATGCCCCTCTAAATTCACTGTTGGTTGGTTATTATAATTACACCTGTTCATTAGATAAAGTTATTAATGTTTTTATTTTGAAACAAGTTGTGTGTCATTGTTTGGCACAATATGTTGTGTTATTAAATATGATTAAATTAATAATAAACAAAATTACTGTAAAAACCTCCTCTAAGCTTGTTTGAGATAAATTATCACATTAATTTAATTCTCTGAGCCATAAGTGAGTTTAAAAGCAGGACGATGCAACAAGTTTAATGAAGAATCTGTCTCTAGTTGTCTCTAATTAAGTCTTTATTTAAGTATCTTTAACAACCTGTTAAAATAAATTAGAAATCAGGAAATAGCCTCTACTTTATTCAAAATTTGGCATGGATAGAGGCCCACTGACATTGAGAGTGTATGGGGCCCAGAATTTGGTGCCACCCCCCTGGTGGCAGTGAGTTAATACATGTTTTATATTTCTTTGTTTAGTAAAATGTGATGACATCATGTAGGCTTACTGTTATTTCCTGGTCTGGTTAGGTAATGACTTGTGATGCAAGCCAAAAACAACCTTATTAACTCAATTTCTTATCAAAAAAGAGAGGAGCCAGAAACACTGAGTGTGTGGTAATGGACCGGGGGCATGTTGCACATCAGCCTCCTGGATTACATTTGTCTCAGGACATCACACTGTTCCTCGTCCATGCAGCATTTATGCCCCAGTTGTCCAGTGTTGATCTGGCTCTGCTTGTTTAATCTGTTCATGTACTGAGAACACTAAATTACACACATTAGAGAAGCTCCTTCGTGCATTTGTCCCCATGGAATGCTTTACAGGGTCTGTAGCATGCCGTTGAGTCAGAACGCCACAGACCAGCAGTTCAAAGCTGACTTTGTTGGTATAATACCTTCAAACACCCAAGTTTATTCACTTTAAATCTGCTTTGATTGTAGGCAGATTTTTCTTTTTAACATCTGTGTTTCACTCTCTGCTGGAAGTGATACAAGTGGAAACTTTCCTCACACTCTTTGACGTCATAAAGCTAAATCCAGCAGGATGTCTGTGAAGTGTTGTGCAAAGGTGTTTGGAAGGTGTTAATGATGTGTCAATTTAGAATATTTTAGGGCTCTAGCACACGGTGAAAATGAGCCTTTTAGCCATTTGCACCCACATTTCACTTTTTGAGTTTTCTGTCAGAGTGAAAAAGGTTGTTATATTTATTTGTTTGCAAGAAAAAGAACACTTTTTAGACTAAATTATGAGACAATGTTGTGTATAAAACTTCCAGCAGCCTTCCCTCCTTAACGCTCTCCTCTCAGTCTTGTATTTTAAAATGCCCACAGCATACAGAGTTTCTGCTGTCAAGTCGTGACTGAAAGTCCCCCAGTTCCTTCAGGTGAATACTAAACTGCTCCCAGACCAGCTGGGAATGTATTCTCATCAGCGTATCATAGGCCCACTTTGGGTTTGCTTTATTCAAATGGGACACGATTCAGAGACCTTCATGAGGTAACCTAAAGGTATTACGCCACATTAACTTTCTTCTTTCATGTGACTGAATGAAGGCTCTAGCCTCAGCCATTCCAAATAATAAAGTATTTCTGATTACCTCAGGGGTTATCCCAGACAGCAGCTGCAAACAGATCTTGTTGACTGCTTATACCTGTGATCTTGTTCTTACTGTAAGGCACCATCCTCAGCTTTGGGACCACATTTGAGGTTTGCTTTAACTTTTGGTTTGGCTTGTGGTTCAATATTTTCATCACTGCAAATAAAGTAGTTATCTGCCTGTTAAATCTAAGTTTTATTATTCTCCTTCTTATAAAATTGACTATGAAACACTTCAAAACTTCAGGCAACAATAAAAAAAAATGTGGTAATCCATCCTTGTCTGACACAGAACTCTATCTTAACATGAGGTGCTAATTCTTTTCCAATATCGTCACTTTACTCTTGGTTTTAAACAGCCTTGTTAGAAGTGGGAATTGAACCTGAAAGAAGCCAGCAGAATCACAATTTCCAACAACAACCAACCAAAGTTTTGATCTGCTAAAGTTCTCTAAAGCTCTCTGTATGTTTTATACTCCTGGAACATACAGTACACAGTGCACCCAGTGCATTAGCAACATCTACAAACACCATGTGAATTGGTTCAGCACTCCCCTTCACTCTTTACTATCACTAAAATGGTAAAGAGCACATCTACTGATTGTGAAAATAAAACCTGTACTGTTTATTTTAAATGTGAGGTTACTTTTCTAAATGTTATAGTGTCCCTGTTATTAGTATTTTTAGGTAAATTTTTTTTCAGTTTCTATTTATTCCTATTTTGTTTTCTGAATATACTTTTTAAAAATCCCAATACTTATGTTATGTTCTCCTTTTGAGTTTGTTGTATCTTCATTACGACATGATGTCCTACATAAATTATGTTTTTTTTTTTTTTTTTTTTTTTTTTTTTTTTAATAAATTTTATTTAATTTAATTAAAAAAAAAAACATTTAATCAAAAACAAAAAAATTTT
>JARVGW010000047.1:7111668-7124552 GCA_031762495.1 Anablepsoides rubrolineatus | reverse complement strand
CCGGTGGTTTTCCCTCCTCCACGGCCCCTCTGTCAGTGCGTGTCTGTCGGCTCGACTGCGGAGGACTCGGCGCTCTCCCTAAACCTACCCTAAACCTAATCACCCCAGTTCATACCAGACCCTAAATCTAACCTAAACTCAATTCACACAAATGTTACTGTCGTCCATTTGTAATGAGCAGACCTATTAACACCCATTGTCAATCACAATCCTATAAATGCTGCTCTGTTTTGCCTAATACTTGTAAACATTTTTCTTTCTCACCTACTAGTTTTCCTTTTTTTTGTAATTAAAGAATATCAATATTGTGAGATCTTTCAGTTCATCTTTCCAGTATCTACTGCAGCCGATTTCCACTTAATTTTTTTTAGATTTTCCACAAACGTAAAATCGCCTGAAGTCCCGCTGTCTTTTCAAAATAAAAGCACAATTATATTTTCATAGGATTACACCAATCTAACAGCGACAGTGATCTCACAGACTTTTGTTGCATGTTTTTACACAAAATAATATGATATAAAGTTTCCAATTGATCATATTAACACAGAGAATTTTACACTACTTCAGACATGTGTACATAAACACCAAATTTTGCTGGGCATGATCACCTCCGGGTCAGCCTCGCGGAGTTTCGTTCCTTCCCATTCCGGTGGTATCTAAAATGTAAATTTGTTTCGGGATTTGTAAAATGTTTTGTGTGTTGTTAATTTGTTTTTAGAAATGTAGTTTTGTTTTTGAAATGTAAATTTGTTTTCTAAAATGTAAATTTGTTTTCTAAAATGTAAATTTGTTTCAGAACATGTAAAACTATTTCAGATTTTTTAATGTTGATTTGCACCTCCAGGCCACCGTAGTTGACACCAACAGTAACTGCAATTGTTTTAATTAAAAATATATAGCTGTCTAATTATGTGTTGGTGATTTAGCTTTATTGCTTAAAAACAATTTGATCCATTTTACGGTTTTGCAGTGGCCTGTCTTGAATTAGGGCTATTCCAAATAATTTGCCTGAAACATTCCACCAATTTTTGAAAACACAAAGAAGATGGTTGTCTATCCCAGTGGTCAATATGTAACATATGCAGGTTATCAGTTCATTTTAAAACAAACACTTAAACCCTTGAGACAAACGTCATGCACACTCACATGTTTTTTCTATCCACGTGGGGACTTTGCATTGACTTCCATTTATTTTCCAGTAATTTCCACAGCATACCCTGACCCTTTACCCTAAACCTAATCACCCCAGTTCATACCAGACCCTAAATCTAACCTAAACTCAATTCACACCTTAGTTCTGAACCCAAGCCCCCACCCAAAATCAGTACCGGTGGGAATCAGGCCTGGGTTTAAGGAGCCTATGGTCTCCACAAGGCTGGGTTTGGCTAGAAAATGTTCCTTACGATGCTGTAAATGTGCATCCACATATACCCATTCACTCCTAAGGGCAAGTTAGAATCCACAGAAACTTAGCATGCTTGTTTTAGGACTGTGGTAGAAGAAAAAATATTCGGAGAAAGCCCACTGATGCTCCAGAAAAACATACGAACTCCACATAAAAATATCCTGGATGATATTCAAACAGGAAACTGTCTCACTGTGAGTTGATAGTATTACCCACAACATGGAGCATTTCCCATTGGAAGTAAATAAAAAGGAAATGCCACTGCGGTATACTCACGGGCAAATTTAGCGATTATCTGATGTTGGTCTAAACTGACTCATTTTATTGATGCTGTGCACACTTACCATCTGTTCAAGCTGAAACCATCTGAGCTTCCTGGTTTTTGATGTTTGTTTTTCACGACTCAAATTCTCCACACAGAGAATCACCTAAAATTAAAAAATGCCCTCCCCTCCACAAGTTTATGGGGACCCTTTTAACTCACACATCCCGAAACCTCGCTCCAGCACTATCTGTTTAATTTCTAATGGGCTTTGGAAATATGCTTAATTGCTGCAAGGCGGGTTTCAAGCAGATACTTGATGCAGATTTAACGTCAAAATCTCTTTCTTTAAATAACTGCCTTTTTAAAAATTCACTGAGCTCATTTGGCGCTGCATCAATGCAGCGATAATGATGCTCATTAGACCTGTACAGGAATATTACACATCTGCACTGTTTGCAGAACATTTGAAAGCTTTAGTAAGTCGTTGAAAATGTTGCAGGAAAAAAATAAGGTGTATTTTTAAAACAAAACTGGTTCTACATGAGTCAATGTGACAGTGCCCAACCAAAGCTTAACAGCAGGTTACACCGAGACATTTGGGAATGTGGATCATTTTTAATTACTTGTTTATCTATTTACTTCCTTGCTGTTGTTCAGAAATATGTCAGCGAGGTTGCTATAATTTTTGTCACAGCAGCCATAAGCCTTATGGAGTCTGTCAGTGTCCTGGTCTCCTCACAATCGATGTTCACCCAAGCAGAAACGTCAAGCTCCTAAATGCTATTTAGGGAGGTGTGTTGTCTTCCTCCACCGTAAATGTCAATTTTGAGAAAGGTCCATAAGTTCTCAATAGTTTTTAGGCCAGGCGAGAGAGGCAGTAAATATCATGGCCTTCCTTCATGCTGTGAACCTTTTCCTTTATTGCAGCTTAGGAAAAAAAAAAGAAACGTTACCGTTAGGAGCTGATTCAAGACGTAAATTTTCATCTATAGCGACATAAATTGTGAACAGGAGATATTTCAAGTCTACTTGAATTGCTTGACATTTTTAATTAAATATTTTATATCTTGTTATTAAAATTTGAAAATATATTTTATAGATCTTTATCATTTATTTACAAGGCATACCATTATCCTCACTCATTTATCTGATAGCACATGCCACATTTAGTTATTGCCCACTGAAAGACAAATAAGGATGATTATTATTTTTTTTTATGTTTTTGCCTCTTTTTTTTCTTTTTTTTTACTAAAATATTTTACAAACCACTTGAGGAAATGTGCTGCTTATATGTGTGATTATTATATAAATAAGATTCATAACTTTTGGAGTCAACTCAATTCAACATAGTCACCACAGCTAATACACAAAAATGTGTATACCTCAGTGAATTTTAAAGATACCAAGTTAAAATATGTTGCGGTCAAATTAGATATTATTATTTAAAAAGTTACACATTTTTACTGTTAAGACTCACTACTATTGCTTTTATTGTAACAAAATGGAAGTGTGTATTGTTTTACTCCACCATATCCTTGCTTGAAAATTGCTGCTCTTCCGATCAATGCATGTAATGCACATGCAGTTGTGTTTCTTTACATGTATTCTGGAGCTTTTTGCACTTTTTTGAGACTTCCCAGTCCAGGAACAGAAATCCAAGGTGGAGTAGCCAGTTAATGCATGTTATCTATTATCATGAACCAAACTACCAGTACATAGTTTTTCCTGCTGTACAACATGAAGAGGGTTTATTTGTGCATATTTTTGCCTTTTTTATTTGCTTCCCATCAGTTTCATTGCCATCCCTCACCTCACTTCAGCCATGTAAAAAAGGGGTTGCTTGTTCCACAGCCTGACTGACCCTGAGACTAATGGCTCTGTGAATGTGCTGAGTCATAAAGCCGATTGAGATTTCTCCACCCTTTGTTCCCCAGATCAATGTAGTGAGAATAAAGAGAACAATTCACGCTCCACAGAGAGGCTTTTGCCCAGGACCTAACTCTTATCTGGTACCAAGAATGTTTCACATCTAAGTAGCTTTATTCCTTGTAAAACACATTGGAACATTAAAACGGTTTTAATTAATCATTTTATTATTAACTGTGTTTTTTTTAAAGATTTTTTTTACAGTCCATTGCCAGAATGTTATATTACTGTTAAATAAAGTTATACTAAATTGCTTTTTTTCCCCTAATTTGAATTTTCACAGACTTTTACATATAAGAACCAAATTATGTTGTTCTTTTCTTTATTAGGTGCTGATGACAAAACATCTTGAAATCTAAAGGGTGTACTTTTACTGACTGTACATATACATTTTAATAAGTCTGCACTCATTCATTTTGTTCAAATGTAATCAAAGATTTTAGTTTAAATTAAAAAAAGTTTTTTTTATTTCTTCCTAAACTTTGAATTATCAAAAAGAGAGCAACTATTAGGTCACAATATAACAGTGGTTTCTTAGTAGACTATGCATTTCCACCCTGCTATTAAATTCAGAAGACCTTTTTTTACAGCAGACATTTTGACTTTTCACAGCAGGAAATGCAAAAGTGAATTAATAATGGCTCAGTTTTATTAGGCCGTGACAGAGAACCAGAAAGTGGGGTTTCTTTTATGAAACGCAAAAATGTCTACAGTGAAAAGGTCTGTTTCAATCTCAGAGGCAGTTTTTTAATTTCATAAATGTACCTTTTTAAAAACCTGTCCTCTGTTATTTCAGCATGTAAAAACAGAGATGGGTGATGTCTATTAAGATTTTAATTCATCAGAATAAAATGAACATTCATAGTGAACTCGTGCTAAATGTTCTAAAGATAACATTAAAGATGTGACAGTTTACACACACCACATGGAATAAGGTAAGCTGTTTGCAATGTTTTACAGGAGGTTTAAGTAAGGACAGGTATTTTAAACAAATTCTATTTGACAATCCCTGGCATTTGTTTGCATATTTTTTCAAATTTTTACCCAAATACTCTACTACTACTTGTTTGCATACAGATAAGACATATAAAACATAAGACAAAGTGACAGCTCTTTTTACTGTTTAAAAGATGTTTATTTGCCTTTTGTTGAGGAAAAGCTTATTATGACTTCAACAATTACCAAAGTCAGTCCAGTTTTCTGAATTGTTTAACAATACTATTTTTATTGTCTTAACCAGGCAAATCCCACTGAGATAACAAAACCCATTTTTCTAGGGGGGCTTGAGCCTGAAGGCAGCCTAAACATACATGTTTTTAGACCGGTCCAACCTGAGTTCTTAAACCTAAATTATCTTGTTTTTATCCTCATTGTGTGGGGTCTCAGTCTTTGAAAATCAGCCAACAATTTTAAAACCTTGCCATGCATTACTGGACATGATAGCAACAGAGTTGAGCTAATAATATTTTATACAGTATAATAATTTTACTACATGCTTCTATTTATTTGGATATAAATTGCAGTTTGTCTTCTCTGGCCAAGGTGGAAAAGTATGAACAAGCAACTTTAAGTAAACAACCTATTTACAGCATGAGTCAAAAATCGCAGGACACCCTTTTGATTTAATATGGCAGCTTTCGAGCTGGCGGCCATGTTCTGGACATAGCCTAAAAGATAGGCTCACCTCACCCATTACTAGCTGGGGTATTCAGATATGTTATTTTTCCTCTTTTTTCTAAAGTAAAAGGGTGTCCTGTGACATTTGACTCACCCAGTAGAATGTTCTGTGGATCTCTACAAGAAAATGAGCAAACCTGCCTTTACTCCTATAGTATATATGATTTCCACTCCTGCAAGGGAAAACTGTTCCGGTTCCTTTTTTAGTCTTTGGCCCCAGATAGGTATCAGATGAATGCACTGATCTCCAGCATATCTCGTTTACCCCCTAAAGCCCCTCTGTGCAGTCCCAACACACGTTTACTTACAGTGGAAATGATTCATTTTAGTGCAACTGTGACTACTTCTCTTATTACAAACTGAATTAGTAGAGCATTCGACATGCAAATCATTCCATCTAAGGGTTAAAATGCTTTGAGAATTGAATTGAATGACTTTTGTAATTAATTCCACTAGTGCACATGTTCACTGCAGGATTTGAAGGGAAAGAGTAAAAAATACAGTGAGTTTTCAGGCTGGACCAATTCTCCCTCTGGTTATCCTAAATTATTTTGTCAGTCCTACTTTACCCAGCCTCATTTAAAGTTCAGTTTTAGATCCAAACACCTGACTGATGTTGAAGCAAACACAGAATCTCACATAAAAAGCTCTGGGAGATTCACAACAGATCTTTAAGAAACAGGAAAAAGTGTCATATAATGAGATTTCTGAATGTAGTTGGAGGTAACACAATGAATTACTCTTTTTTTTTGTTAATTCAGTTATGCTGAACTGGTGCGCTCCTCTATCTCCTCTCCCCAGGCAACAGACATTCCTTTCTGCAGTGGTTCAAAAGGCATCAGTGGAAAGAAAGCTGTGCCACAGGATATAAATGGATTTAATATTTCTGTGAAGATTCAGAACAAGACTTGCACATTATGTCAGACTCATACTTTATTCATTGATCCAGCCCTATTTCAAACATCATGCAGTGGTCAGTGGTCCACAAACTTTCCTTCAGTGCTGGGACTCCTGTAGTTTCTGTATGTGTTCTGCATACATTATTGACACATTCTACTTCAGCTTCATTGCCATGCTTCAAACTCTTGCTCCTGTTTAGCTTGATAAAGAGTTCTGAACCACAGATGATTTATTTTCCTCTGGGTCGCTTCACAACCTCTTTGTATTTTTGTACTATATCTGTTTGGCTTACGTTAAACAGTGGCTGAGTGACAACTGAACTCATAAAACTGAATTACTGCCCCTGAAAATAAGATTTCTCAAATTAAATAGTTCCTTAGTAAGTAGGTCCTTCCATTCTGTCCAGTCTCAGAAACTCAGGCATTATTTTTGATTCTGCGATGTCATAATGACATTTTAAACAACTATTTATCTCAGGCACATATTACAAATGAGATGTTTCTTTTCAAAAATTAAACTTGAAATGATAATTAATGTTCTTATTTATTTTTGTCTGGACTATTGCAACAGCCTGTTCACACACCTTTAACAAAAAGGAGCTAGATCAACTTCAGGTCGTCCAAAACTCGGCCGCAAGATTGTTAATCCCCATGAACAAGCAAGCTCACATCACACCTGTTTTAGCTTTTAATTTTTTTGCTGGCTTCCAATTCATTATAGAATAAGTTTTAAAATTCTAGTTTTTACTTTAAAAGCTTTGCATGAAGAAACTCTTTTTTTTTTACATAACTCTGACATGATTTAACTCCACACACCATCTCACAGCTTCAGGTCATCATGAACTACATCATATATTATTCTAGGGTCTGGTACTCCTTGAATAATGATTGTCATTCATTGCCTTTCATTTCAAAATAAAATTATTTTATACTGATGATCTTAACTTAGTCAAACCTCAAAAATAACGTTATGCACTCGTGATGTGGGATTTCACATATTCTGTTAGGATCTTGGAGTATGTGTTGATTGACTGTAAGCTATACTACCACATCAAGTTTGGGCTCAATGTTTGTAAATGTCAAATGTCAGTGTTAGTGCCCTTGTGTCACTTTTTCAAATGCTTAATTGATGTGTCATCATTTTACAGTTCTGATTGGCTTAGAGGATTTTAAAAGGATTGAGCTGCCAGAGAAGCGAGGAAGACAGAGAGGCGGTTGTTGTTGGTTCTGTTTTCCAGCTTTGCTCATGCTACCCCTGTTAGATGCACACATTTTATTAATTAGCACATTGTATTTTAGCTGGTTCTGTTAGTTACTGTCTTTGTTTTACAGGTTTTAGGTTGCAGAGTGAGGGTATCGCTCTAAATCTGACGTTCAACTGCTCCCTGGTTTGAAGTTTCGCCCTCTTTTGTTTATCTTAGCCGGGGCTCCCATTTTCCTTTTTTCTGTCTAGATGGTTTTGTTTATTAACTATTACATTTTAACCTTAAATCATTTGAACTCCATGTTGCACATCCTGCGTGTCACTCCTAGACATATGGTCCATAACAGTTGGCAAAGGCTGATAAGCTGTGGCAGTAATTTTAAACTGTGTTGACTCCAAACATTAATCAGTTTGTAAATATATATTCAGACATTACATATGAAAGTTTAAATAAATTTTCCTAATTTATAATACAAAATATCTTGCTATAATTTGCAAACACCAAAAAGCATGAGCAAAACCCTTTTTGTCCTTTCTCCACCAGTGGCTGAAAATAATCATGTTTGATAACATTTCATGTCAGGTGACTTTCTGTAAGTTTATGCATTCAGGCCTGTAGTCAGTTTGCAGCAACTGTGATCATTATCAGCAGGCTCAGTTTGTTCAAACTGACTCAGAAGATGCAGCTAAAAATAATGAGTTGTAAATAAAATATATTTTCTGGAGCGTAACCTAAAGGTGAATAGTGTATCATGCTTAAAAGTTGTCTCATTTACAGTATTTCATTTCAATGCGTGTGTATGTGTTGTGTGTGCTAAATCTATTTCCTCCTGCATAACAAGCGTGAAATAAGTTCAATATTTTATTCATTTCTCAGGCAAGCCTCAGCAGTTGTGAATTTCAATACAGTAAATGAGAAATAATGTAAAATGTACATTTTTAAAATAAAGCACCAAAACAGCCAAGTTTCTTGAGTTTAAATTAATTTAACAAGATAAAGTTAAATACAAATAGAAAACTGTGTTCAGTACTGAATGAATTTCCTAAATTTTGTAGAGGAAGCTGAAGATAAATAATAATAAATGTGTCAAAGTTAAAATGAGCAGTGCAAAAACTGAAACAATTACAACAGATGCTAAAACATTCTGAACATGAGAGAAAACAAGCAGAATACTAAATAAAAGCTAAAAACAACAAAATAGCAACAAAAGGCTAAAACCAGCAAAAAGAGTAAACAAACAAAACACGTGTTAAAGCTAAAATGAGCAAAACAGCTGCAAAAAGATAAACTAGACAGTAGGAAAAAGCAAAAATCCAGAGCAAAAAAACAAATCAGTGGCAAAACATTAGCTAAAATTTAAAACTGACAAAATAATAACTAATGTCTAAAACCAGTAAAGAAGCTAAAAGGTGAAATGACCATAATTGTACTTCATAGTTAAAATGATAAAAATTGTAACTAAAGGCTATCAAAACAATAGCTTAAATTTCAAGATCATCAAAATCATAGCTAAAAATTCAAAAATGGCCAAACTGTAGGTATTATAAAAAATCAAAAATTTTACTCAAAAATGACAAATAATAAAACAGACACTGAAACTTAAATGAAACATAAGTAGACAAAAATAGAGCTGAGAGTTCTCAGAGAGAACATAATAAAATAATTTAATGTATTTCTACAGATTAAAGTTTTTGTAAATAAAGTAAAATATTTTGGAAAATGAGGTTACATTTACCAAAAGTTATAGACTCAAACCTGATTGTGGGCTAAATTAGTCTTTTTAATTTTAGAAGCAGCATTTGGTAGCACATGGCTAATATACTAATCAAGTCTCTATACTGACTGGAAAGCACCAAAGCAATCAGATACTCATTAAAGTTTAGAGAAAAAAAATCAATAAACCCTTGCCTGTGAGTGCTTTGTAATGGTGTAAACAACGACTGTCAGCCAAACATCTTTATCCCAATATTTAAAAACGTCACTTGTTACCCTGCTACACTTCTCATCTCTTCCTTTCATCATGTGCCCCTCTGCCTCCATCTGGACCTGCAGCCTTCCTTTACTGGATGTGTCAACTCAAGCTGTTGAGAAGATATTCTGCAAACTAAATATAGGGAAGGCTGCAGGTCCAGATGGAATATCACCAGCTGTTCTGAAGTTTGGTCTGGCACAGTTAGCTCCTGTGTTCTTTTGGATACATAAAAAAAGCTGTCCTTAAGCATCATGTCCTGGAAAAATGCTATCACCACTGATGAGGGCTAAAGTCAACAGTCTGAATGACTACTCATATCCATCCATTTACTGTACCCGCTTATTCCTCTCAGGGTCGCATGGGTCACTGGTGCCCATATCCAGCAGTCACAGTGCGAGGGACAGGGTACACTCTGGACAGGTCGCAAGTTCATCCCAGGGACACATGAGACAACAATCATTCACTCTCTCACTCACACCTAGGGACAACTTAGAGTTATCAATTAACTTAACAGTCATGCTTTTGTTCTGTGGGAGGAAGCCAGAGTACCCGGAGAGAACCCACGCATGCACGGAGAGAACATGCAAACTCTACACAGAAAGGATTTGAACTGGCAACCTTCTTGCTGAGAGGCTTCAGCTCTACCAACTGAGCCACCGTGCCGCCTTAAACTCTTTATCGTTTTACATGTCAAACGGTGAATCTCAGCCTTTGTTTCTTCTGGAGAACCTGGACAGGATGAACTGCAGTGCTCAGGTTTCTTTTCTAGACTTTAGTTCTGCCCTTGATACAATCATCCTGTTCTGTCTGCAGTCAAAACTTCAGTAACTACAGGTCCCTTTTGCCATCTGAAATCTGATTATCGACTCTCACAAACAGGTCTCAACTGGTGAAGTGTAGTACAGCACAGGGGCACCACAGGGATGTGTACTGTGTCCATATCTGTTCACGCTGTACAACGATGATATATGTTCAAATAACCCTTTTGCAAAGCTTGTGAAATATGCTGATGACATAACCATCCATCACCAAGGACCTGAAATGGACAGAACATTCAAACAAGTTTGTTAAGAAGGTTCATAAGAGGATGCAGGCACATAGGGTGCTTAAAAAAACTGAACATTTTCACTGAAGTGGTGCCCAGTTCTACAGAGCCTCTATTGAGAGTGTACTGACTGCCTTCTTTCAGTGTTTTACACTGGTTCCACTGTCACCTCTAAATATTAACTTAATGACATCATCAAGCTTGGCAGTGAACTGACTGGAAAACACCAACAGTTGATGAGGAATCTGTACCATGTCAGTCACAACATTGGCCCAGAAGATAGAAGAGGACTCAACTCACTCAACACAACACTTTTTAAAATAATTGCCCTCTGACTGAGGGTTCTGCACTGTACTGTCAGAAAAAGACAGTAATACATTTCTCCCCATTGCTATCTACCTTCCTAATAATGTTTTTTTCTCCTGCACTGTAACAAGGACAGATGCCTGTGTGGAGATCAATGTGAGTTTGGTGAAATAAATGTGGTTGGTTGGTTGGTTGGTTGGTTGGTTGGTTGATTGATTGATTGATTGATTGATTGATTGATTGATTGTGAATCTGCAAAACCTGGCAAAGGAAGCAAGTTTTGCTACAGAAATTTTTCTGGTTTCTACTTGTTGTCAAAGCACATAGCAGGGTTTGATTATGGAAATTGGAGGAAAAAAGAATGATAAACATATTTGCTGTGTGCAACCTCAAAAACATCATCAATCATTTGACTGCAGTTTAAAATTTTTATTATAAACTGCCATGAGAGCCAGGTGATCATGTAAATGCCTGTCTGTGTGTGTTTGTTATCAATGTATCACATGAACCATGACAAATTAGTAGGAAAACTCCTAAAAAGAAAGTACTAAATGCACACTGATAGACTTTTAAAATGAACACATTTCAGATTAACCACTGCTAGTTTTACTTGTAGAATCCATGCTAGCCTCATCCAGTGCTGTACTGCAGTCAGTCACACATATGATGATATCATTACACTTACATAAATTCTAAACATCACCATTGAGTTTCTTTAAATAATACAGAAGTGGTTGCAGCTGGTTAAGCTATAAAACACTGGTTAAAAACATCAAACTTTTTAACAATTGCACTCACTTTCCAAGTCTTTTGTAGACCTCAACCCTCCAGCCAAATTTTCAACTGAAATTTTGTGATTCCTGTATTCAGACATGTCAAAATTTGCTTTAGGAATGTACTTTTCTGTTACAGTAATAATTAACACACTCACATGCACATCAACATTCGGGTGTGCACACAAGATTTGAGCAAGAGGAGCAGCAAGTGCACAGATCTGCTCGCTTGTAAATACGACTTTTGAGACTTTCACACATGCAATTACCACATTTACTGGGTTATTGGGGAAAAACATGTCTGACTTAAAGTTCATAAACCCTATATGGTATTTTAAAACACATAATAGGCTTAATTGACATTAATGGGTTTCAAAAATGTCATGGTTGTATAATGACTGTAAGATTAAAACATATAGAAAATCCTATTGTATGTTTCATTTTCACATCTGGTCTACAATACCTCAGATGACAATAAAATAGAGGGTGTGTTTTCTTTGTTTCTTCTATTTAACTTGGCAAGCAAGTCAAATATATAAAGTTGCTCGCTTCTGTATCATTTGCAAAAATGTATGCAAATATATGCATACCTAGTGTTACATAGAATATATATTATTCCACACATTTGCATATGTGACACATTTTTATTTTTACACTCAAATTGTGATGCATCATAAAACTGTGTGTACTGGTTTACAATTTCAATAATTCAAGGGTGCCTTTGTTCTTCATGTCCACAGTTTACTGGTCTTGTTTTGTGCTAAACATTGTGAGCGTACCTTGTAGGTACAGTTGTGTAACTGAGTGAGCTATCAGTCTTAGCAAGAACCCACTTTAAAAATTTAAATCTCAAGGCTCTTATTTTTGGTTGATATGAAAAGATGGCCTCAGTAATGTCACCTTCTGCTTGGGAAAGCTATGGTCACCTTATCCGTAATAGGTAAAAATAACACAATTTGTAGTAAATGGGAATTCAAAGAAGTCTTTCCTAAAGATGACTCGGAGCCATTTATAAAATTAGGCACGAGCCTCATTTACAGAAGGTGAGACTGTGGTCCTTTCACCAATACTTTTATTTTCTTTTCCTCAGCATTATTTGTAGGAGAGGACGAATTGTAATGAAGTAGGCTGCTGGAGGAACTGTGTTGACTTATTGGCTTTCGCATGAAAAGTGAAACATATTTTTAAGATGACTGTGCTTTGGTGGAGCCCCTAAACTTGTTTGATTCAGTGTTCATTATGAAATGTTGGCCCTGATGGTTTAGGTGGAAACTGTTAAAAATAGATACCTTGTTGAGATATAATCAGGTGACACAGTTGGTAGAGCTGTTGCCTCTCAGTAGGTGCGTTTCCATTGACCATGAAAATGCGCAAATTAGAATTTCGAAAATAAATTTGCTCAATGGAAACA
>JARVGW010000047.1:7067767-7082337 GCA_031762495.1 Anablepsoides rubrolineatus | reverse complement strand
CAGGGGAAATGCTGTGAGGGGCTTTTAGAAATATAATAAAATACGACGTTAATCCTCGGTGGAAAATAGTCCAGGAAGCGCTGAGGGTTTACCGGGAGGGGTTCACCTGAGCTGAGGGAAACAGAGCACGCACCCACAGAGAGAGAGAGAGAGAGAAAGGCAGCGCTCACCGACCGTCACCGACCCACCCTGCTCTGTTCTGACTGGGTAAAACTTTGACTGTGGTTCTCTTTATTGGGTGAAAGAACCGGCTTTAACATTTTTTTTCTCCCGTTGATTTTTACAATGATGAACACCCGCAGCGAGTTTGGTATTGCGTTCGGGTCCGCATGAGGAATCACTTCGGTCCGGATCCGGACCGAGGTCCGCCTATTAGTGACCCCTGATGTAAAGCATAAACAAAATTAGTTGCATCTGCCAGTTAAAATGAAAAGAAGAAACAGGTTGTCAAAAAAACATTTTTAACATATTTTTTTAAACACAGCTGAAGCTATCTACTGACTATAAACAACTTTATCTTGTTTTATTGTTCTAATCATGACCAAAACTCCAGGAGGGAAAATGCAGTCACATTTTTAAGACCAAACTAGTGCTGGGTAGTATTACCAATATTTTATTTCACAGTAGTTTTAATAATTATAATATCACTGTATTTTTCATTTAATGCATACTACTAATTGAGTGGGAAATTTCTGCAGTAAAGTCATGTCCACACAAATATTACAGGCTGTCTAGAAGTGATAGATTTTAGGGCACTATCACCAATGACATACTGTACCTTTCCTCTGTGATCTTGGTACTACGCAGGGATCACTATTTGGACAAAACATTTGCAACTTGGCATCACAAAGAGGCTATCCAGTGTTTTGACTCTGAAACCTCCTTTCCACAGTACGTAACAGGACCGTGTCAGGACCATGAGGAGGTAACTTTAGCCCAACAGAGTTTGCAGAATAACTGCATTATTGGTGAGCATATTAATATTATTGATACCAAGATGAGTATTGATACTAGTGTGATAGAATTAATTTCTTTGATTACACTTTATTTGCATTACTGACTTTGTTTTTCACAAGGGGTGGGGGTGGGGGGATGTCACTAGCGCACTACCTGTCACTGTGTGTGGAGTGGGGTACACCCTGGACAGGTTGCAAGTCCATCACAGGGCCACACATAGAGAAAAACGAAACAGACAACCATTCACTCTCTTACTCACACCTAGTTACCAATTAACCTAACAGTCATGTTTTTGGTCTGTGGGAGAAAACCTGAGTACACGGAAAAACCCAGAACATGCAAACGCTACACAGAAAGGTACCCGGGCCGGGATTTGATCCAACAACTTTCTTGCTGAGAGGCATCAACTCTACCAACTGAGCCAGTGTCCCGGCAGAAGTTACGTAATACAAAACATTTTATTTCCTTAAAATCTCAAAGGCAGAAGTATCGTAATTGGTGATAATATCCCTGTTTTTACGCTGCAGGATTTCTCAAACATGCATGAATGAGTCAAAGTAAGACTCTGGGCATATTTATGATGAGAGGATAACATTATAACATGGTATAAAGCTCAAAAAAGTTGATTTTACATGATATTGCCCCTTTAAGCAAAAAAAAAAATAGTCATTAGTTAAATCTTGCATAAAGAGTTCGATGATTTATTGATAAAAAAATTCCATAAGATTAGATAATAGATTAGATAATATTTTTTATTGTCCCTAGTGTCAGTTTTGTAATATGATAAACTTTAAAAATGATTGACACTACATTGTCACATTTCATGCAACAACCAAACATTACCATCAGCTAATATAAAAGTAAAATCTCAGTAAGAATCGGTCCAAGATGCTCAGCAGAAACAGCTCTTTGAGACACGAGACAATCATGCTGTGGGAGTCATGCAACAGCTTGGTATTACAATTACAAATAATGTGTCACAATAAAAGAACAGCTGCAGGGCAGCAGAACATAACTCACATGTGTTAGGAGCATAAGGCAACATTAATGTCAGACCAGAAAACACAAGTGCCGAAAAATAAAATAAAAAATACAAATCTTACTTGTCTTTCTCGGCAACGGTCGAACATTTTCAAAGACGTTTCTCATGAGAGTCCACTCTCATGAACAACTTGTAATGTTTGATTATTAAACAGTACAGTTTTGTTGAAGTGTTGTTATTATTTTAATATCTAGGAGTGATTGTGGATCCTGACTTGAATCTAACTACTTGACATCTGCATTAAATTATATAAAGACAACATATTATCACCTTAAAAATGTAGCCAGAATTAGATGACTAATGTCACAACAGGAACAAATAGTTTATGCCTTTGTTTTTAGCACACTCAATTATTGCAATGCTGTTTTCAAAGGACTATCAAAAAAAAGCAATAAGTCCACTTTAACTTCTTCAAAATGCTGCTGCTGGAGTCCTTACAAAAACAAAATGAGATCAGCATTGATTCAGTTCTGATGTCCTTAAAATCCCACTAACGGTTTACAAAGTATATACTAGTCAGAACCCAAACTACATCTCTGATCTTCCTCATTGGTATAAATTATCAGTATCTTTAAGATCAACTGAATCAAACTAACCAGTGGGAACAAACGCGCTGAATCAGCCTCCAGTTTATTTTTTGCACTAAAAATTATGAAAAAGCTTCCTGTTCCCTCCAGGACTGCTCCCACCCTGAGAACTTTTAAAACAAGGTTAAAAATCTTTACATTATTTTTGTTTGGTTTTGTTTAATCTGTTTATATTAATGTTATTAACTTTTATGTGTAAGCACTTTGATTTCCTCCTGGCCAAAAGGCCCTATATAAATAAAGTTGCCTTGCCTGCTAATAAAGTTTTGTCATTTTGAAAAATGTGCTTCTGTTTTAGCTGTTTGTAAGGCTTAAAATTCACATTTTATTGTAAATAAGACTATGGTGTTTGTTTAAGATGTCATTTTAATTTAGTTCTGGACCATTTTCTTAGCAGGTGCTCTAGTTGTTTTATGTCAATAGGTTTTTTTTATGTACATTTTTTTTTTGCAATTTGCACCTTCTAATCTGAAAGCATTTGGTGAGACTAAACAGAACACTTTTCAAGGTGACAATTAAAAAAAACAGATTTTTATGTATCTGTGTGGACTTGAGATAGCTTTATGTATTTTTTTGTATGCTGCACTTGTCACTTTGTGTCTTGGCTGAGTCTGAAGCAGTTTAAGTTTCCAGTATAAGGTGCTGGAAAAAGTGAACCATCTGTGTGACTCTGAATTCCTGGTCTGTAGCACAAATGGTGCAGATTAAATATTCCAGTGTTTTTGTTCTAATCAACTATTAGAATCTCTCTTTTAAAAAATCATGAGTAGAGAACTGGCCAGGACCACTTGAGAATATCTAGTATCCTTGGTATATATTTTTTTTCAATAAATATACCAAGTCCTGCAAGGTACAGGGTAGTTAGATGCAGCATTTTCAGCATTGCATTAGCATAACAATACCATTTTTGTACATTGTATTTTATTATTACTCTGATCATTTTTTCAAGTCTTTTTTTTTTAAATACTGTGTATCTGCTATAAATAACCTTTGTACCAGGTTTGAATTTCACAATGTTTGTCAATGATGATGATGGTACTATATAATAATATATATTTTAAAAATATATAATATATATTTTTCAGCCATCCTTGCTTCTGTATTTTGAAAAAAAAAACTGCAATTTTACTAATAAAGTTTGAAGCCTAGTATAAACTCAAAAGTGCATGCTGTTTACATTCAGATTTTCTTTCCCAACAAAAAAACATAGAGACACTCGACCCTACAGGAAAGGAAATCCTGCCCAAATTAAGATTTGTTAATCCTTTAAGGTTACA
Source organism: Anablepsoides rubrolineatus (assembly GCA_031762495.1). Taxonomy (NCBI): domain Eukaryota; kingdom Metazoa; phylum Chordata; class Actinopteri; order Cyprinodontiformes; family Rivulidae; genus Anablepsoides; species Anablepsoides rubrolineatus. The sequence continues at coordinate 7,078,474 of JARVGW010000047.1, read as the reverse complement.
GTATTTAACTGAAAGTGATTTGTTTGATTCATTGCAATAATTAGTACATTTGTATGATTTTAAGGAGTCTTCAGTGAATTGTTGTTTGATTAATTGATTAATATGCAGAGATTTACTTCCTCCCAGCTGGTAAATAGTGCACTGGGGAGAGAAGGAAAAACAAACGATAGCTCTGCTGGTATTTCCGCTGAAGGGTGAAGATTATAAATTCTTTCCAAGGAGTGCATGACTGCACATTTATTCCAAATCATAACTAAACACTGTTTACATTAGCTGAACTGCGTTATACACTCATCAATAATTCTAAGCATTAATTTATGGAAATTAGATGATCATTTGAGTCATAAAAAGTCATTACTTGATTTTTACAATTAAGTATTCTTCAATACTTTGAAGATAGAGCAGATAGATTGGGTTGTTTTTGTGCTGATAGTTTTTTATGCTGTGTCTGTAAGTAGGGACATGTGCAACATGAGAAAATTATTTTCTTTTGCACAATTCAGCTCTTTAAGTCTTCATGCCAAAAAAAGGGAGAAACAGTAAACTATTTTGTCACATTGATGTTCAGCTCAGCTCTGAAAACCTGCAACTCAAAAACTGGAGAACAAATGTCGTGTCATGTTTCTCATTAAGGCCTGCAGGTGTGCCACTCCTGCTCATCAGCGTCATTGTTGTACGTTTTCTGGGTGTTTGTCTTAAACAAAAGGCAGCACTGTGACACAAATCTAAAACGCTGGAGTTACATTTGTGAAACAAAGAGCGTTCCTGTCAAAAACAAGCGCAATTATTCATCCTGACAAAATAAATTTGCCAATTCATATCTCTATTTGAGACTCATGTCATGAGTTAGAATTGCTTGTATGCAATTTATTTATTTATTTTTATTATTTTCTCATTTCGGATTGTTCGGTTTAGTTTTGCTATAGGTATGCAAACAGTGATGAAATCATACATAATTTAGTGAAATAGATTTTGCATCATGCCCCCGTCGTCAGACCCTCTGGACTGTTTGTGTCTCACAGGTGGCCCTTTCTGACACAGCTACATGAATTCTGAGAAATATTTTGACAAGTGTCACAAAAAGTTGCACAAATGTCCCTGATGAGATTCTCACACTGTCAGAGGCAAAACAAGAAAACACGGAGGATTCCAAAGAACTGAAGGAAATAATAGGTGATATGTTAGATGTCTTGGTCCAGCTAAGTCGTTATTATTGTCCATATCCTTATTTATGTGTAGTGAGGGGGAGTGGTGTTAAACAGTCGCCAATTACTGGATGAATGATCATGAACTTTCAAACCGATCCTTAAAAAATGAAGCATAATGACTGCAGCTATTACTGCAAGTAATGTTTTCTATCTAGTGCAAACAGCTTGAGATTGCAGTTTTAAAACATGTAATAATAAAATAAAAGTCGGAGAGTTTATGTTCCTATCTCAATGACTTGGAACTTTGTCACATTTGACTCTTTCTTCCAGAGGCATCATTCAAATTATTTAAATAATTAAAAATGTAATAAGCATTTCAAATTTCAGAGCAACTTTCTGTGAGCCTCATCTAAACTTTGTGTTTAGTATTCCTCAAAAGCCTTATCTATAGAATCTGTTATCTAAAGATAAACTCAAAGGACTGGAACTGTTATCAACACAGAGTCAAAGTGTTGCTTTCAAATGAAAGTTCAGATATTTTAAAGTGTGGTTCTGTGGAAAGGTTGCAAACAATTTCAGTTTGGAGAAACAGAGTTTAAGTCTGTCTTGATTCACACACCAAGAGCTGGTTCAAATGGGGCCATGACCAAAGTCGGTTGCTTCAAGTATCTCACTGTGAATGTTGAAGAGGAGTTAGTAACTTAAAATTGAGAAAATAAGAAAAAAATGGTTGAGCTTCATTTAATTCTGAGTGTTTGTAACCAAAAGACTTGTAAGCTGCAGCTGCACTTTTAGAAGCCGTTTTTGTTTTTTATATTTGCACATTTTAGTCTACACCACAAGGGTCAAACTTAAGGCCTGTGGGCCAAATCTGGCCCTCGTTTACATTTTACCCGGCCCCAAAAAGTAATATAATATATAATAGTTTAAATGTGAAATGAAGCTTAGGCGCAAATTTAAACTGAAAGACTCTCCACCTCACCTGCTCCATCCAATCACTGCATCACACTCCCAGCTGCAGTCAATCAGCATCAGATCAGGGGCATTATTCCTAAAACCTAAAAAGTTAATTGTTAGCTCACAGCATTTCGTTGCACCCACATCTTCTGTCGGGGCTCGAGCACCAAAGAACTTTCTCATATCAATAAAACTGTTTAACTGACATATTTCTGTGTGTGAGTCTTTCCAGGTTGAAATAGTTTTATGGTTTCTTTTTTTGTCACATTCTTCTCGTGACAGCTGGCCAACTTTCAAGGCAGCCGTTTTCTTTTTCTTTTAACTCCTGTTAACTCAAGATCTATCAGTTGAAGCTGGACATGTTTGATATCAATGGAAACCTAAAAAATAAAATGGCTAAAGGCTTATGGAAAATTTATTTGCATCCAACAAACACAGTCCAAACGTCAAGCAGTTGAACCAGAGAGTAAACAAATTGTACAAAATGGCATCATTGCAAATCAGTAAATACATTTAAGCAAATCTGGAAAAGAAAGATTTTTGACATTTGTTTTAAAAGCAAGTCAAAGCAGATAAAATATCAAAATATGTTGTAAAGTGTGTTAAAAGTCTTTTTGAGTGAATATGATCTAACTGAAATCTAATCTATAATTTCTCAATATTAAATATATACTGTATATATATATATATATATATATATATATATATAAACAAACAATCAGGGCCATTGTTTTAAGCTAATTAGTTTAAAGAAGTCAGAATACATTTTGAACATTTACATTATGGACTTGAAAATCTATCAGTTCTACAAATTATTGTTTCTGTTTGTGCATAAAAAGCTCCAGTACACAAGTGACACAAGTGAGCAAATAGATATGTGTAGAACAAAATCTATATTTATATTTTTTTTTTTTCATTGAAAACTCATCTGCTGTCAGTGTGCTGCTAAAAATTTCCATCTGCATTTTCGCCCAATGTTCCTGAGAGAGCAAACATTAGATTGACTGCAGCTGCCAGTACAGCAAAAAGGGAGTGTGTGCAGTCATGCCAACAGAAGCCCAGGGGCCAGGCATCTTTTAAAGTGGAGATAATACAGATGAGGGGGATGATGAGCAACATCAAAACATGATAAATGACATCCTCCTCGCATTCACTGAGGAGTGTCATTAATTTGTTAAGCTGAATGAACAGCTCCAGTGTGGAGGCGCAGCTGTTTCTCTGCACCTTGCGGTTCTGTTGTTCAGCCCAAGTTTTCAGGTAATGATACAAAAGTTTGGAGTGACTAAAGAGACAAGTACGGACGATTCCTGCCCAAGCTTGATGTTGAAATGACTGTCACCAGGGCCTTTCCTGCAGAGATGATTGGTAATGAAGCTCCCACACGTTTTCACTACTCAGCCATTCCCAAATCTAAATGTGTCATTCTTCCAGATTTGTCACTGTGCATTTACCTTTAAGAAATGTTCCACTAGTTATTTGTTCTTGTTTTGATATGAGTGATTGCATTTAAAAACCATTTTTAAAATGTCACAGTTTATTAGTTTAAATCTGACAATTGAAAAAAAAAATGATTTCACCCACATAGCAGACAGGTGTTGGCCAGATCTGGTGCCAATCTGACACTGCTGACAAGTAGTTTGACAACCAAATGTGGGCCAGGTCTGGCAATGGTAGCACAACTGGCCCAGTTGTGCTTTGTTTTATCTGGTGCTGGCCTATGCATGGATCACTTCTGGCAAACTACAGTACATCTGGGCCACAAAATGGTAATTCTTTGTGATATCTGGGCTAACTGTTCTGCCAGAACTGGGCCAGACATATTTGACTGCATGGGTAAATTATTTTTTTGCTGAACATAAAAAAACACACAAATTAAAGGCCTAACATCATCAGTTTAAACCTTAAATCAATTTAAGATGAGAAGAGACAGAGCTAAAGCTATTTTAAGCAAATGTTGTAAATTCTATTCTAGCAGGTACGTACCATGTATACCAGTGTTTTCAAAAGTCAGTCCCCAAGGGCTGGTGTCCTGTGTGTTTTAGAAACTGCCCTGGTTCAACACAGCTAAACCTAAGGAATGCCTAATTAGTAGGCCTCTGCAGACCTTGGTGGCATACTGAGGAGGCCTACTAATTAAGCACTATAAGTTCAGCTGTGTTAAACCAGAGCAGCACCTAAAACATGCAGGACACTGGCCCTTGAGGACTGACTTTGGACACCACTCATGTATACTTAAGTAAGGAAATGTGTGTTTGGTAGATTATTTCTTTGTTGTAACAATGCGTCTTGAAAATAAATCTTATACTGTTGGAAAGCCTGTTAATATCCATTTTAAATGGTGCCACATTTGTAAGGAACATGCATTTGTGAGATGAACAGTAGAGCTGAATATGTGGGGTGCACACATCAAATATTTGCCAAATCTTCTCTGCCAAACAGCTTATTGTGTTGTTGCTGTTGACACTTGTTTTGAGCTTCTGGTGCCTCCAGGTGCTGCCAATCGGGTGGTCGCTATAAGATAGATTCCCAAGAAGCACTGTTACAACAAGAAATAATCTACCAAATGCAAGTTTCCTTACTTTGTGTGCTACGTACTGTATATATTCTCATGCATTTAAACAATCACATGAGAGATGTGTCATAGTGGCACAACAAGCAGCAATATAAACTACCAGAGGAGCAGTTAGGGATTAGATATGTTGCTCAAAGATGTTACGACATATGGGCATATTGGGGAATCAAAGCTGCAACTTTCCAGTCCCAGGACATCTACCCTACCACTTTGCTACAAGAGCCCCTCAATGAGAGATCTAATGAAATATGTCAGTGCTTGACTGTGAATGACTATCAGCTGCTACTACATAAAACCTTAGCTAAATTAGACTAAGTTATATATTTTTATGTTGACTAAAGCAAATTAGCTGTGACTGCTATTTACATTGATTTGCTCCTTGTCTCCCTGTGTCTTCCAGCCAGTCTGTGCTCCTCATCCTGCCACGCCCACTCACACCTGCACCTCGTTTCATTAAGCCCAGCTGTGTCTCAACTTCTCGTTCAGCCTCCGTCCATAGCTCCTTAGCCTGCACTGAATTGTCAGTGTAACATAGTGCATTTTTAATACCACATCTAGTTTCCTCAGTGCTTTTTAGTGACTCTCTGTTCCACCTCCTCCAAACTTAGTTTGCTGCCTCATCAGTTTTTTGCTATGTTTATAATAACGTTTAGTGTATTAGTGCAAACCTCATACAACTGTTATAAATGTCCATCTTACATTGAGTGTTTCAGTGTATATAATGAAGAAAATGCTCAGCTACTACCACATCATATTTAAGCTCTATATTTCTAGATGTAACTGTGTTACAATGCTATGTGTTACAGCACAATGACAGCACAAAAAAGCAATAATTCGTAAGTAAACAAACTGAATAAATAGGTTGAAACAGCAACCGAACATCTATATTAGTGATGATTTAGGACAGGTTAGTTAACTGGTCGTATCACTTAAAGCCTACCATTTTTTCTTCTTTAATTCAAATGAGTAAAACTGAAATATTTGCACATCGTTTAACTTTGTTAGCCAAACAGACCCTTTTTCTTGGCATCTGGGTTTTGCAGAAACTTCACATCTGTTCCACTGCAAACCACCAGCTGTCATGCATTCTATTTATGTCATTTGCCTTTATTTCCTGAAGGAGCAGATCTTCCAAATTACTTTGAATCCAAATTAGCATTTTTGAAAGAGAACCCACCTAAATGTCTCCTTCCTGAATTAGAAAAAAAAAAAAAACATATGCAAGGCGTAAGGAGAATTTGAGTGTACTTCCTCTCTGACTAAGAACATCTGATTCAAAACAGGGTATCCATTTCTTTTTATTGAATAAATCATCAGCAGCAAGTATAATCCCTCCACACCTCCTACAGTCATCTCACTGAATGCTGTTTTATCTTGAATTTACAAATTAAACACAAAATCTCACTGCTAAAATGCAGCTCGCACACTTATTTCTAAAACCCCCAAAAACACACTTGTGGAAGCAGGATTTTCTCAAGTGTCTGCCCACTGCTGAAACAAAAAGTAGACAGTGTTAAAATGTTTAACTTTATGATAAAATATTTATGAGCCAACAGTGGTTTTAGTTTCTTTACCACGACAGACTGCATGAAATTTAAAACTTAGCTAAAAATAGGCCTTAAACTAAATATATTTAATCAAAAACTGTTCTTGAATGTCTTTGTGTTTGAATGTAAAAATCGTGTTTTTTAATAATGTATTTTCATTATAAACAAGGGATATGATGTCCCAATGTTTGCCTATGTGCCACAGTATTTATCTCTTACATGTTTAAAGATAGTCAGGTCAGACCAAAGTCAAGCTATTTATCCAGCATTGAAGTAGCTCTGACTGACAGATTTAAACCAAATGAACTCAAGTACTCACTTCAACTTTATTATAATGAGCAGCATAAATATTAATGATACCATGTGTTCAGCAGAAAACCTATCTGTAAAAACACCCATTTAAATAAAGGGATCATGTCAGATCACAATCGTTATGAAGGTTGTCACTTCTATATGTATAATTTTATATTAGACAGCTTTACTTCTAATGTGTTTGTATTGGCTTGAGCGATTAGTGAACGTCTTCAGGAAATGGGTTAGACCTCACTACTAACTTCTAATACTGCCTAATAGATTGCCTGATAGAGTGCAGGACTGCAGCAATCAGCCTGAACAAAAGCAGTGATTTATTTCACCCAGAAAACTCAATCTGGCAAGAAAAAAAGGGTCTGTTTTCTGAAGTGTGTCCTCACTGAATCAAAGCAGCCTTTAAGTTTTTACAGTGAGCTCAGTTACAACCCTGGTAAAAACGTTGGCATCGCACCATCATTCCAGTGCTTCATACTGGAGGAATTAGTCATGAAAACACACTGCAGACCCTCACACAGTAAGGACTGAAACAGTAAAGTTCATCATATAAAAGCCAAATATCTATTTTTTTTAAGTTTTAAGCTATTTGCTTGTGCGTTTTTTTTTTTTGTCTTTTGTTCTCTTCTTCCTATCAAAACCTTTCAATGATCATTTTAACAATTTTGACAAAATACACATTTATTATAAACAAATCTTTAAAAAAATAACGTGACAATTGTGTTATTTTTTACCCAAATAGTGGGATGGTTATTGAGAAGTACAGAGAGGGACAGAAAGAACTTCATTGTGTCTGTGGATTTAAAAAAAATGTCAGGGTGCCAAGGGAGGAGCTGTGGTGTTTTATGAGGAAATCTAGAGTGATGGAGAAGTGTTAGACTGGTACAGGACGTGTGTGAGGACAGCAGAACAGTGGTGAGATGTGCTGTAGGAGTGACAGATAGCTTCAAGGGGGAGATGAGACTGCATCAATGAGCAGCTCTCAGCCTCTTCTTGTTTGCCATGGGGACGGATAGACAGATGAGTTCAAGCAGGAATCCCTGTAGACAATGGTACATATTTGCAGATGACATTGTGATCTGTTGTGAGAACAGGGAACAGGTGGAAGAGAACTTGAAGAAGTGAAGGTATGCATTTGAAAGAAGAGGAATTAAAATCAGCCAGAGTACATGTCTGACTAATAGAGAGGCAGGTGGAACAGTGAGGCTACAAGGAGCAGAGGTCACAAATGTACAGGACTTTAAGTCCTTAAGGCTCCAGCATGCTGAAGCCAAACTGCTGAAATCGTGCCAAACTGTCACAGTTTCATGACGAAAATTACATCATCCTTTTTAATTCCTTTATTTAACCAGGTAAAACCCCATTGACATCAAGATCTCATTTGCAAGAGTTTGCATTGCCGACATTTCGGCACTTCTTGTCGCTACCCGCGGGTCGAACCTTTCACCCCCCTTCACATAAGAACACATACAAACTATCTTGTGTGATTGGTCAGACGTTCGTGGGAGTGTTTGTGCTGAAAGTGATCAGACGCTGCGTTTTGCTTCAACCGCTCGCTTTAAAAAAATAAAGAAAAGAAAAAAAAGTGACTCCCAGCTCCCAGAACCAACTGTTGTACCAGGAAGCAGCAATTTATAAAGATATAGCCAAACAGCCAGAAACTCACAAAAGAGGACAAAACCAACGCTTTTTACTGTGGAATCTGACTGATAAAATCTTTGGAGCTTAATCCAGGACTAGTTTGTGCATAAAAAATGTCGCAACTCTCTGACTTTTTTTTTCCCGCATTGGACCTCTAGGAAGAAATCCCATGCAATGACGTATGCTGCATGGGAAGGGTTTCCCCAGGAACTTGGCACGGGGTGTCTCAGGAGCTATGAAAGGTCTGTGCAAAAACGAACGCCGAACAACCACATGACGGCGCGTCGACTGGTCGGCTGTCGATCGACCATGCTGAAGCCATTAGGGTTGACTTTCCAGGGAAACAAGAAGTAAAAAGGGTGATGATGAGAGTCCCGGAAGAATGGGAGGGAGAGAGGGAGGAAGGAAAGTTTCAGGAGTGACAAAAGGATGGCAGCAAAGGTCAAAGGAAAGGATGAGACAATAGTGAGACAACTACAGTATGTTTCATGGTTTGGAGGCAATGGCACAGATTAAAAGAAGAGAGACAAAACTCAGAGACAGACCTGAAGATGTTGAGGCTCTCCTTGGTAGTGACAAGGATGGATAAGATTAGGAAATAGTGGTTGGTTTAGTTTGGTGAAGGGGGATAGATAAAGATCCCATATAAGTAGGGGCCTTGTACATGGACTGTTGTTCTCCCCAATCTTTACTCAAACCTTTGCTTCCCTCGGATGGAGGACACAAGGTTAGAAACATTCAGTGTTCTGAGCTCCCCAAAAGTTCCCCAAAAATTGTTTTTCTTTGACTGCTCAGAACCAGGCAGTGGCCTAAGTATTGGAAAGAAGTGCCTAATTCAGTGCCACAGGCATCACACAGACCATTGTCAGGGAGTCCCATTACCCATCAAATAGAGCTAAAGGGAGGTAAATTTAGAGAGGCCAGACTGAGATGATTTGGACATGTATGTTGGACATGGTAGAAGGATGTCAGCGATGAAGCTTCCATCAAAACGACAAAGAGGAGAAGACATATGGCAAGTTTAGAGAGGACATAGAGACTCACTGTGGTGACCCCAGAAAAGAGAACAACTGTAAAAAGAAGAATCATGGTTAAAAGTAATTGTATTTGTAATGCTGGAGTCTAAACTGAAGATAATGTATATGTACCACATATGTTTTACAACTTGCTCTTAATAAAAACTGGTGTTTTTTACATTTCTTAACACAGTATTTTTTTTTTTTGTCTTGATTAATCATCATGTGAGGCACATTAAAAACCTTCTTATGTGGCAGACATGGATTAAACAGGGAGGCTGGGGGTTCAAACCATGAGGCTTTTCTGGTAAAGAGACATCTTTGTGTAAACATTTATGTGGAAATGAGGTTCTCTAGTGTCTAATGAGTTGAAGGGGGAAGTGTTTTCCTCTGCGAGCTCCAATGTTTAAGACCCAGTGCGTGGCTGGCAGAGGAAGCAGCGGGATAATGAGCAGTCTCTAAAGCCTGAAGCAAAAATTTATGACGGAGGAAGGCCTTGATATAATGAAAGGCCACTGGCTTAAAGTAATCCGCATTTGGACTCTTGGCTTCTAAACGGGTGTTACAGCAGACAGTGACAGCAGTTTAATTAGGTGCAGAGGCATTTAACAATGTAGTAGTAAGGAGCAAAGCTAGAAACTGTAGAAGTGTCACAAGGCAGCTGCAAAATTTCTAAGTGCAGTACGATTGTGCTGACCACTTATTGATGTATTTACACTATCGATTGGTGACTTGTCCTGTCATCAGACAACTATCACTTCATGCTTTCAAAGGTCTGATTCAGTGTGCGGACCTTTTGAAACAAAAAGCTGTATTGAGTGAATGTGGCTACTAATTTCCTACATCACTTGATTTAATAAACATTTCAGTCAACTACAGACCTGTGTTACTACCCCTTCCTTTTAATGAGTTCAACTTTTATGGGAGCTTTTTATTTGCCTAACTGCTTAGGAACAGCAGTATTTACTGCAGACCTTAGCACAGATTCAAGTTTAGTCATTGTGTCACCAAGGGCTGAATGATTTTATCTACATTTGTCCCTAGAAGTCTTTATCTAACCATTAAGTTACTAAAGGTTTCCCTGTTTTTCTCCTACTGCAAAAGAGACAAGTAAATTGCTATTTGGGGGGTGGGGGGATGGGTGGGCATAGTAAAGGTGACTAAAACTATAACAAAACCTTTCATTTATAAATGTGAAGTTTATATTAAATAAGGTTTTATTAATTGTTTTATTGGTAGATAAATGTAAAGGGAAATGAGGCTATTTTCTAGTCTTTCTTGGCAAAGAAGGAGCTGAACCTGAAGGCGAACTGCTTTATTCACTGGTAAAACTATCAAACCTTCATCAAGGTTGTGAGATGTGACACTAATGAAAGAATGTGATACCAAATAAAATGGCTGAAATGCACTTCTTTCCCACAGTGACCGGGCTCAGGCTTATAGACGATGGATGGATGGATGGATGGATGGATGGATGGATGGATGGATGGATGGATGGATGGATGGATGGATGGATGGAT